>JASDQU010208153.1:28863-39995 GCA_032191745.1 Picea mariana | reverse complement strand
AAAACTTTTATAGCTTGTACCACCATTGAGGAAAAATAAAATAGTAAGGGACATTTGGGTATTGTTGGAGGTCACTTCTCCCTGACAAGGATCACCTAGGAAATCCTTTCTTTAGGATTTTGGTGGTTGACAATTTTCAAGGATTGCTTAAAGTGGGTGAAGAATTGTGAAAAATGCTACAAATATAATATAAATCGAAATATTAGGGACTATAATGAGATTCACCCAACTCCTCTAATTTATCATCTTAAACATTAAGGAATATCTTATCAAATATTTTGTACCCTCCAAGAGGACACAATCATAGTGTTTTATCGTGACCACAAATATGTTCACAAAGTGAGAAGGAACTACGAAAGCTAGAGAAACAACCTCTTTAGAAATTTTGAATGTTGTTTGAAGATGTAATATGAAGATTCAAATATGTGATATAGAACAATTTTGATAAAGGTACTCATTTTCTTACAAATACCATAAAGAAATTGATGGATATTTTCAATATTATGCATTGCCAGATGACAATAACCATTAAKTTTTTGGTATATGTACTTACAAAAGTTTGTKATTTAAACATATCAAACTAGATMGATTGAYTATATASTACTCTTTGGGAATATTAGACRTGTTTTAAAAAGTGATCATGGAGAACAACTTTCTGATTGACTTCTTACAAATAAATAATTATTCCAATTGAGAACTTGTTAATGTCTATATGCATAGTAGTMTGTGAGAGGTTGTAAACTGAGTAGTCCATTAAGTACTGATTGAAGGAGATTGAACATATAGTTGACCATTGACTATGATCAACACTTTAGTAAGAAATTACCAAAAGTACAATGAATAGGTACCATCACAAGAAGTTATAGAAGGATGAATTTCAATAAGCTTAGTTGATCCTCTTGTATGATAGTCAAAAGAAAGACAAGGGTGAAAAATTAACCTATGTATATTTGGGGCAATACAAAATAAATAAATGATATGAAAATTGATTATCCATGATGGAATAATTGGAAGGGATACCCTAAATATTGTAGGTAATTACTTATCTATTGAATAGGTTGTTTTATTAAAAAACATAGCTAAGGTTGATGCCCTTATAACTCTCTAGGAAATGAAATTTGAACTCAATATTGTGAAGAGAAAATAGGGTGCCAACACCATACAACATGATTTATCACAATGGGGGTCAAATGGAAACTATTAAGGTAATAAAATAAATTCAATTCTATTCCTTTTAGTTAATGAAATAACATAATTGATTTGGTGCTTGAAAGTGTGGAAAATATGTAAGGGTTATATAAGGATCAATAATGAATCCAAATCATCAATGTGTATAAGAGAGAGTAGTCACCAGACAATTGAGATACTGACCTTGTAAAAGGTGAACTCTTATTTGAAGTGACTTTGATATAAAGAGGTCATGATCATCTAGTGATTAATTGTATCACCATAGGAAATAAGCCTAGAAGAATCCATTGGAGGTAGGAAATGAAAGAGTTATACTCAAATTATCAATTAAGCATGATTCTATGGAAGAGCATAGTCATGGGATCAACTTAGACATTAATCCCATCATTGGTAGTAATCATAAGTTTAAGGAATAACTATTATCCCCCTAGAATTCCTTTTAAAGAAAACAAATCAATAACTTGTGCTATCAAAATCCATTGATGCACAAGCATGTGGAATGATACCTAGTTAGAAACAATTTCTAAAGTCTAGGATAATCATCAAATTTTGAATTTTAAAGAGGCCATAGGGGACATAAAAAGGTTTATAATGGAGAAGGTATATTTTACAAATTATATTGATATTTCATTTTTGGAAAAGAAGAGAGGGTATGATTTCAACACTTTGGGAGCTAGAAGGAACCCACAGAAACCTAATAATAGATGACCCAATTAGAAGAGATATGTCATACCAACCAAGGAAATAGAATAGAAAACCTAGTAGGGATGATATCACAAAAACTATGGTACTATATCAAAAGGATTACCTAACATATTATATCCTAGTAGATAACAACTATTCTAAGTAGGAAAATCCCACGCAAAGGGTTTACAAGGAATAGTTGTGAAAGTCACTAGTAATAGGTAAGGAGGAACACACCTACCACCCATGGTCACATATAATGCACTACAAGTCTCTTTAAGACAAAAAAAATTTGATCATTTTCACATGATGTTATAAGCAACAAGCTCTATGAAAGGAGTGGACTATGGATTTTTCTAGAGAATATATTAATACTTGATTGAAGGTACAAATGATCATATGGAGCAACCCATATCAAGAGAAGGATGTAGGGAAAATTAGAAGCATGGGAATATTCAACATAAACTTTGTTATTTATGATGAAAAGTGGTTACAAATGATCATAAGAAATAGTAGGCACTTGAATTGTAGAACTCTTATACATTATCAAGATATTTTCCATAATACCACATAATTTGTGTTTTTGTCTCCTGCAGGATTCAAGAATGACATCATGTGATATTGTATGATAATGTATACAATCAACATAGGCCTTAGTTCTACCAAAGATTTGCACATCATAATATAATTAAGTAGACAATCAACCAATTATTAGCATATATATACTGAATGATAAAATGGAGAGAGGAACACACATAATAACACATCATAACTTATCAATATATAACACATCATGACAAATCTAAAATTTTCAAATATAAATTTAATTAGAAAATGTGTCATCATGTCTAAAAGTACATAACTATAACTCATGCCCAAAGTACAAAATAGAAACTAGGGCCCAATGTACTACAAAATCCACATGGCGGAAATGAAAAATGGAGGCAATCGTTATTTCCCACTACCCGTAGAACTGCTAGAGGCATAGATCCAAAAGTGATATTTCTCCTCTTTGTTCTTGAGAAACCTCAAGGTTGCCAATGTTTGAGGATTGTTATGCATTTCTATATACTGGAAACAAAACAACAATTTATAGGTTACTTTTCAAAATTTCAAATATCAACAAACTCACAAAATAAAATTTCAAAATTCAATATAACAAAAAATAACCACAAATATGAAAACTCTCACATGTGATGTCCTCCTCCTGGACCTAAATCTCTCTAAATGCATTCCTACAAAATTTTCAAGAAACCAATATCGATTAGAAAATATAATAGAAATAAGAGAATACAATACAATACATGATAAACATGGATTAGAGAATACAATACAAATAAGATCCATGAGACCACAGTGCCCTATTCCTTTTAAGCATGATACGATGAGACAACATGTCAAGTTGGAAAATAATATCAAAAGAAAGTGAATTGACAACTACTTGTTAGTTGTTAAATAATGTTTCGTCTGTAGACAGATGAAACCTTCCTTGTATTACATACCCATATACCAAGACAGAAACACTATAAGTGGACACTAACATCCCTTTGAACTCAGTTTAACCAATTATAAAGAGAGAGGGAGAAAGAGCATGATGCACCTCTTTTTGAATTTTTTCCATGTTGCTTCCAATCTAAGCTTGATCTCCAAACTCCCTGGTTCAACTTGATACATGCAATAGGAATAAAATAGAAATGAATATCTCCTACTCTAGTTGATTAGGTAAAAATAAATCATCTACAAAGATTGAAGGAACAATAGACAAGCACATGCAAGAATACACAATCTTGAAGGAAATAGGCCCAGTATATTCAAATGAGAATGTAACATCCCCAACCACCAACAGGCCAGGAAACACCACTACTCGGACACTTCACTTAGCTCAACTAGCTCCGATACCAATTTGTAATGTCCCCAACCACCAATAGGTTGGGAAACGCCACAAAGGAACACACACACACACACACACACACACACACATATATATATATTCTAATGAATTTCAAACAAATAACATAGATTTACTGCTACCATACATACTCAAATGGAATTGACAGTAATTTCTACATGCAACAAAACACATGATAACATTTCAAGAATCACAAACATGCATAACATACATAATTAAGCACGAAAATGATACTTATCTTTTAACTAGAGTAAAACCACCAACTGTGTGCAAACCTTCCACAAACCTCCTAGCCTTAGAGCACACTTCTCATCACCCTTATTATAGGGTCACCCCTAAGCTAGGACTAAACTCCACTAGGCAAGGGATTCCTAGGCTAGGCAAGGTCAATAGGAAAGTCGCATAGTTTAAGAAGAAGGATTCTCTCCCAGGAGCCACTTACGCCCACTTCTCACAGAATCTCAGTCCCCACATACCTATCCTACCCCAAGAGTATACACCTTCATGGTCACACAGTCCATCGACTGCTCCACCTCCCTTACCTTGGGCTTGAGCAACAGGCCAGACCAGAATTCTTAGAGCTCTGTAGCATCTACTGGACTCCCTCCAGGAGAACTCACTTCCTCAACACACTCTCTCAACTGGAGAGAGTTGCTCACAGGTATGACAACCTTCTTCTTCAACCCACAACAACCTCTCTCACCTGGAGAGAGAGTTTCCCATAAGCCTGACAACCTTCCTCTTCAACCATAGGCTTGGCAACCCGCCTCTTCAAACCACAATAGCTAAGTTGGGTAAGGCAAGGGATGACTCAATAAATTATAGAGGTGCACAATGGCCACGAGTTCAACAATGGCAGAATTGGATGGATGCTTTCTTTCTCAGCGCATGAGTGAACTCATGAGGAGATATGGGGTAGACTAGTCTAGCTTAGCGAAGATAATGAGAGTGCGAGAGAAATAATTTTTTGTGTGTGAACTCCTTTCTGTGAGTGAGTTCCTCCCTGTGCGTGAGTGCCTCCCTGAGTGCATGTGTGTGTCCCAACAACAATAATTTCCCCTGTAAGTATGCATGTGCCTGAGTCGACATTTGTCGCTCATGAAGCACGCTCCTTTCACTTTGGAATTCACCTATACTCCCCAAGGAACTTAGGATAAAAACATATCCTTTTAAACAACTTTTGGAATAATAAAAAATTATTATTCTCTTGGACTTAATCCCTTAGGATTAACCCCTCTTTCCAACCTATCAGCCCCATCTCCATTACCCAACCTAGTAGAGCTTAGTCTCCCATTCTCTTTTATCATGGTTGGTCTACACACAATGATGGTTTTATATTAATAATATGAATATTTACATATACAAAACAAGATCCTAACCTTTAACACCTAGGCTGTCCGACCTCCTAACACATAAGCCTACCAACTTATAATTTCTCAGCTCACCAGCCTACAAAACATGTTTACAAATCATAATATAATTGGGGCTCATCCTAGGGATATTACAATCCCCTCCCCTTATTTTTTCACTTTCCTCAGTGCAACTCATTTACACAACATCAACAAGATTTTCAAAATCTTCAAAAAGATGCGGGTAGTCAGCCCGCATAGCATCCTCATGATCCCATGTAGCGTCCTTGGGATCGTACTAGGTCTAAAGGACCTTAACAATCCCTATGGCTCGATTCCAGAGCTATTTTCTCTTCCGGTCCAATATGCACACCTTATGCACTTGCAATATGCCTTCTTGCTCCACCGGAATCACATTCCAATCAATAACATGATTAGCATCAGGTATATATTTCTTAAGAAATGAAACATGAAACACATTATGTATAGTCATGGATGCAAGAAATGCAAGCATATATGCAACTGGTCCAATCGTTTCTAGGATTTCAAATGGCCCACAATATCTGGCTTCCAACTTGGAACAATTTCCCAGCTTCAGGGAACTTTTGTTGGCTTTAACTTTCAAGAAAACACGATCACCCACTTTAAACTCCTTGTGGGTCCTGTTCTTATCAACATAACTTTTATCTCTGTCTTGGGCAGCCTTCAAATTATGCTTAATATTCAACATTTTCTCTTCCATTTCCTTGAGCAATTCTATCCTAAACACTACCCTATCAAGTAGGTTGTCCCATCTTATTAGTGTGTTTCACTTTCTTCCATAAAGTGCTTCAAACAGGCTCATCTTCAGTGATGCTTGATACCCATTGTTGTAGAAACATTCTACCAAGTGTAGGTAGTATTCCCATTTAGATGGTTTTTCCATCACAAACATCCTTATCATATCTTCTATGACTTGGTTCACCCTCTTTGTCTGCCCATCAGACTCAGGATGATAAGCAGTGCTAAAGTTCAGATTTTTTTTGAACCCTTTGAATAACCCCTTCCAGAAATTTGAGGTAAATTTTGGGTCTCTGTTAGACACAATTTTCTTCGGAATACCATGCAATCATTATACTTCCCTCATATAGATATCATCAACATTAGCTTTCTTGTGAGTGGTATTCAATGCAATAAAATGGGAAACTTATCCACCACCACCATGATGGAATCATGTTGCTTATTTGTTCTGGGTAATCTTGTGATGAAATTCATTGTCATCACTTCCCACTTCCACTCAAGAATGGGCAATGGTTGTAGCAACCCAGTTGGGTGCCTATGCTCAATCTTGACCTTCTAACACTCCATACATCTGGCAATGTATTATGCCATTTCCTTCTTCATACCTAGCCAAAAGTAATGGCTCTTGATTGTTGCCACTGTTTTCTGATATCCAGGGTGCCCAACATAAGGCACATTATTCATTTCTTTCAAGATCATTATTCTCAATTATTGGGAATTAGGTACATAAATTATGTTTTTGTACAAGAGAATTCCATTAGCTTGCAATTTATAATCTTCTACTTTCTGTAGCATCTGAGCTTGTTGTAGCTTTGTCACCAATTCCATGTACTGCAAATTTGCATTTGCAGCTTCCAAAATTTTTCCTTTAATATCAGTTTGATACATGCTAATGGTCGTAGCATGTATTTCATGCACTCTTCTACTGAGTGCATCAGCCACTTTGTTCTCCTTTCCTTTGATATGCTTGATATAAAAGTCATACTCACAAAGGAATTACAACCATCTACTCTGCCTAGAATTTAAGGCTGGCTGATCAAACAAATACTTCATACCATTATGTTCTGTCCTCAGTTAAAACCTCTTTCCCATGAGGTATTTTCTCCATTTCTTTAGAGCATGTACAATGGCCGCCAACTCTAAATCATGAGTTGCATAGTTCTTTTCATTCTCTTTCAATTTTTTGGACTCATAACATATTACAAACCCATTATGGCTGAGGAATCCTCCCATCCCTTCTTTTCATGCATCTGTACACACTACAAAATATTCATTTGTATATACAATCCTTAGGATTGAAGCACTAGTTAACAACTGCTTCAATTCCTGGAAGCTTCTCTCACATTCTTCTGTCCATTGAAATTTCTTCTCCTTCCTTTGCAAGGAAGTGATGCAGTGAGCTATCCTTGAGAACCCTTCAATGAACCTTCTGTAATAGCCAGCTAGACCCATAAAGTATTTGAATTATGTCACATTCTTCAATTCTAGCCATTCTTTGATGGATTCTATCTTCTTAGGATCCATGGCTATCCCATCTTTTGAAACAATATGCCCCAAATAATGGATCTTCTTTCGATAGAATCAACACTTTCTCAATTTGGCATACAATTGGTTCTCTCTTAGCACTTGCAACACCATCCTCAGATGATTTTCATCCTCTTCCTATGACTTGGAATACACTGTTATGCCATCCAAAAATACTATGACAAACTTGTCTAGATATTCTCTAAATACACCATTCATTAGGCACATGAAAACAACGAGTGCATTTGATAACCCAAATGGTACCACTGTGAATTCATAATGACCATACCTTGTTCTAAAGGCGGTCTTGTTGATGTATTCATCCTTTATCCTTACCTAGTGGTACCCTGACTTGAGATCTGTTTTTGAAAATATTTTGGCATCCTTCAACTGATCAAAGAGATCATCGATCCTTGGAAAAGGATACTTGTTCTTAATAGTCACTTTGTTTAATTGTTTAAAATCGATGAAAAATAGCAATGTCCCATCTTTCTCTTTCACAAACAAGACTGTGGCACCCCAAGGTGACACACTTGGGCATATATACCCCTTATTCAGAAGTTATTCAAGCTACAATTGCAGTTGTTTTAGCTATGATGCACTCATTCTGTAAGGATTGTTTGACACTTGAGATGATCCGAGCATCAAGTTATAATGAAATCAATATCTCTCTTCAGGGGTAGTCTGGGTACCTCCTGGAATACATATTAAAAATATTTTAATATTTCATGGTATTCAATATTTGACACCTTATCCTTAGGTGCTTCATCCATATGAGCTGCAAATATTTGGCAGCCCTTCTTGTAACACTTCTTCAACTGTGTTGCTGAGATTTCTATGATAGTAACTACCCTTGGGATTCCCTGCACTTTCCTTGGGTTTCCTTCCTCATCTAGGAAAGTGAATTCCTTGTTATGATAGTCTAATATGGCATGGTGTTGGTCCAACCAATCCATCCCAATTAGACAGTCATAGGAACCTAAAGGTAAGATGTTCAATTTAGCCCTTGTGCTCAGTCTATTCATGTCCATCGGATAGGATTTAACCAAATCAAAAAAAAAATCTCTTGACTCCTATAGCCAACTACACTAACCAAGATTTTCCTTCCTTTCTTCTTGGAAAATGACAACTTTCCACCATTCTAGGATCTATATAACTATGACTAGCTCCTGAATCAATTAAAATAGTAATGGCTTGGTTGTTGATCATACCTTCCACTTTAATCATATGTGACTGATATTCTTCTTTCTTGTTGTCCAGGGCTGCGTAGATCCTTGGTAAACTTCTACCCATGTCCTCCATTGTTTCTTCCTGTTGAACATTGTGGATAACTCTCACTTTGTCATTTCTGTGGGGGCAATCTTTGTACCTATGATTTCCTTTATAACCCCAACATTCCTTAGGTGGTTGTCTTGGCATTTCCCACCTACTTAAGCCTTCCTGGGCTCTCTAAACCCTGGTTGTCCTTGAGGGATATTTGTAAAAAGGATGTCTTAGTTCCCTTCTTCCTTTGATCCATCTTGAATTTCTTCTTGTCTTCACAAGCCTTCCAGAAAGCGGGCTTTTCTCTTTTCTGCTCATATAAGCATTTTTCTCTCCTTATAGTTTCTTCCATATTTTTAGGATCATCATATTGGATCTTGTCACTGATGGAGGATGGTAGTTCACTTAGATACCTTTGAATTTTTATAGTCTCATATTTGATGAAAGGGACATACTTCAACAATTCCATAAACCTTCATTCATATTCATCAATGGTCATGTTTCCCCGCTTGAGTTCAAAGAAGTCTTTCATCTTTCTGTCATAGTATTTCTTAGTCAAGTATTTTTTTTCGAAATAATTGTTGAATTCCTTCCAAGTAACATTTTTCTCTTTAATGTGTTGCACCTGCACAAGTTGATCCCACCACATGGATGCCTTTCCTTTAAGTTGATACATTGCAATTCTTCCTTCTACATGAGAGGAATAATTCTGCAGTTGGAAATATTTCCTCATGCCAAGCAGCCATGTCTCAACATCTTCCTCCTTCTTGTGTTATCCGTCAAATGTAGGAGGCTTAATATTGTTCATTTCACCCTTCATTTCATCCACTCCAGATCTCTTGTTCTTTCTGGTAGGATATGGTCTTGAACTACTATGTGACCTCCTCTTGGAGTTCCCTTGGGAGTGATGATGGTGTCTTCCAACACTCCTTTATTTCCTCTTCTCATTAGGGGACCTGTGACTTCCTGATTTATTGGAGACACTCTCTTTATCCAATTTCTTTTCTACCCTTTCCAGGCTCTGTATCAACTTTATGTTGAATTATCCTTGTTGTTCCTCAACTTTCATGAGCTTTTTGTTATCTTATCGGTGAGTCTGGACATATTTCTGCAATCTTTCAATGATTTTCATCTTGTATCCTTCCTTATCTATCTCTTCTCCGTGCCCATTGGAGTTTTATCCTTCAAATACCAAATGGAAATCCATTTCTCTAGCTTCATTCTCTGAATTGGTAGCATTATGTGCCTCCTCCATTTCTCTGCATTATGCGGTAATTCGGTTTGGTTCTGACAATCGTAACTCTGCAAACACAATCTGCAGTCAACCAAAATTTGTCAGGCCATCCATCCTTAAAAAATTCCACAATATTCATAAACCAATATGATTCAAGAAAACTTTCATATTTCATTTTGCGGTTCTCGAGCAATCAAGAATCCTTGCAGATCTTTTCTTTCTGAGCTTTTCTCTGTTATGCAATAATTATTTTTTTTCAGGCACTAGCCCCTTTCTCTTATCCCCCAACCCATGCGAACATGGGTTGTGGCAAAGCGCTAGGTCAATAGGCTCTTATTCGATACCCTGGGCCTATGGCTTCGAAATTTTTCAAAGCACATCACAAAAATTCTCTCGAAGTTCTGGATTGATGAACTCGCAAAATAGGGTGGATCAACAGTCCACGACTACCTAGCATCCAACGGTCGACACCCACTCTGGAAATTCAGGAATTTGAGCTCCGAGACTTCATAACTTCGAGACTTCGGAGGATTTCACATCTGCACACTCCCAACACCTTGAACTGTTAATCTACGAACACTTCCATGTCACCTTTGGTGATGTCATTACGTCTCGTCACCTCGGTGTTACAAAACTTTTGAAATTTATTCTTTTTGTTCCCTTATGAAACATTCTTATGGAGTGTCAAGTTTATGGATTTAAAAAATGGTGCATGCACCACTATGACCATCAGGGCCCCACCACCCATAATCAAGAGGAGGTCCCCATTGAGAAACATTAGAAACAGACACATGGCCCACTCAGACAAGTGACACATGTCACGTTCCAAATGATATTTCAATATTAGGTGGGTCTGAAACCCACTGAAACGTGGCACACATCCCATGGGTCCATTTCATTATCAATGACATCATCATGCCACATTACTCCAGAATTTCAGGCTTTGGAATTTTTTACGCCTGCTTCCTTCCAGTCTCCTGAATTCCCAATTTCTGGACTTCTTTACCCTCCAGGTCCACATAGTAGAGTTGTCAACATTCCAAGTTGGGGAACATGGTAGGCATAGGAGAGATACACATCACCTCCATGTGATGTCATCATGACTCACTACTTCGACTATTCGGGGCTTCGAAGCTTCAGGCTTCGAGATTTCTCACCTCCGCACACACTAATTCTCCCGAACGTCGAAATCCCAAACAAG
>JASDQU010208151.1:15029-33731 GCA_032191745.1 Picea mariana | reverse complement strand
ACCCTCATAGAGAGGGGTGTGACCACCCTCGTAGAGAGGAATGTGGATGTTTCTCCAAGGGGCAACGGGTAGATACTCTCCTCTAGCCAAGGATTGAGTATCCTGGAACACAAACCTTGACCATGTGGAATGGTTAGTTGGCTATTGAGGTTTGTGTTGTGATCCTGTGTGGATCATGGAAAGGGAGTCTAGTCTTTCCCAGGATAGGATCTTAGCTTCTCTAGTTCATGTGGGATGACTCGGAGTGAAGCTATGGTAGTAGTCCTCCCCAATGGATGGGTGAGATAGATGACTGCAAGAGAAGGGAGAACATAAAAGGAATGAAAA
The DNA here is from genome assembly GCA_032191745.1 of Picea mariana. Classification (NCBI taxonomy): domain Eukaryota; kingdom Viridiplantae; phylum Streptophyta; class Pinopsida; order Pinales; family Pinaceae; genus Picea; species Picea mariana. Next base: position 33,404 of record JASDQU010208151.1, on the reverse strand, counting down.
AAATCATAGAGTATCTACTGTGTGAAGATAAGACATCTTCTGTGTGAAGATAAGATATCTTCTGTGTGAAGATAAGGAAGAAGTATCTTCTGCGTGAAGAAAAAAGAAAGAAAGAGTATCTTCTACGAGAAGATAAAGGGATCAAAACTTCTGATGATTTATAGATATGCCAGTGAGTGATCATGATGCCAAATGACCAAGTGGATGCCTCCAGTTATCCAGTTGATGATGTTGCCCAGTTGATGATGTTTCCCAATGGATGTTGCTACCTAGTTGATGTTGACATATGGTGACTTGTCAAAAGATAAAGAATATCCTTCTTGTTAAGAGGGAGTGTTAAAATATTGTTTAACTGCAAAGAATATTCTTATCCCCTTTTGTGGATAAAGATAAAATATATATTTATTATTGATTAGATCAATCCCCTTTTGTGGATTGATCATGTTGGTCATTGTAATTGACCAAATCCCCTTTTGTGGATTGGTCAAACCCTAATTGTAATAGGCAGAATGAGAAGTCGGCCCCATAATATATTAAAGAGGCCCCAAAATATATTATAGGTGGTTATAACCACCTAGAAGAAGAAGTTGGCCCTACCAGTGAAGAGACACTTCCACACGTGCCAGAATTTTATAAATAAGAGAGGCCAACGCCTCATTTGGACACACACACAACTCACTCATCTAGTGTGCAAGTATTGAAGGAAGCTGAAGTTACCAATTGCCGGAAGAAGGAAGAGAGAGAGAGGCGCATCTCTGGGAGAGGAAATAATGTGTTGTTTGGCTCATTGTCTTGGCATTGTATTGGCTATCTATATTAAGGAGGTTTTGTTGGGTTTTCTTCCCTTAGAGGGTTTCCCAAGATAAATTCTTGTGTACTCTTGTGATTGTGTTTCTCTCAGTGATCCTATCTATGCCATTGTTATCTAGTAAATTGAAAGTAACCTAATAATAGTAGAAACTTTAACAAATACCTCCCGCAACTACCATAATATTAACACCATCAAAGTGCATGTGCCACATACCATACTCCAGATCAATTTGTTCTAGGTTAGTATCATCTTCATCCACAAAGATGAAATATACCCCTAATTCCTCCTTGACATAGTTCACGTTAGGCTATGGAATGCTTTATATATATGGTGAGATTCTTCCTTCCCTTGGGACTATGATATTCTTTCCATTCCGGGGAACAGATAAGTGTGTCCCGTCAAGTGAAATATATCCACCTTTCAAGGCTTTCCATTCTCTTCCTAAGATGATAGAATAGTTACTTGCTGGCATGTCAATTACCTGGATATTAAGGGTTGTCCTGATTTTAGGATGTGCGCACAGAACCAAAGTCATGTCTTTGATTTCACCTATAGTCAATTGTTGTAGACTATTATATGAGAGCATGCTTATATAATTTTCATTGGTACAAGATAAGCCTAGCTATTCTATAATAATTTTTGACATCACGCTTGGGCCTGAACTGCCATCAATTAGGAAACAATGGACTATTTTGTGGGCTATTTTGTCCATAATTTTTACAGAAATGAAAAATGGATGGTTTTTTATAGGGTGTCTAAAATTATTTGTACACCTACTTTATTTACAATAGAATCCTCTTATTTTGCCTCTTTAGAGAGATTGGCTATGGTGGAAGCTTTTCCTTCCATGAAATTTTTTAGATGCTTTTATTGCTCAGGGATGACAACAATGTCCAGAAGAGAAACATCGATCTTGATATTAACCAATTGGTTGAGAATATTATATTTGGAGGAGGGAAGAGGGGAGGGGACTCCTTGAATGTTAGGAGTTTTGGTAGCTTTCACAATATCAACTTGTGAATATGAGCTTGGGATAGAATAAGTATGAGGGGGATCATATTTTCCTTTTGAAGCATAGGATTTATTCCTAGTGTTTATGATCATGACATCTTTCGGTTCTGCCCAATCTAAAACAACAATGGTGGTCTCAGGATTTTTTCCAAAGATATTATATTTGTCACTCTTCTTTACCTCACAAGTACTTTCCTCAGGATTTTCCTTGCAAAAGTTACACCAACTACGAGACATGATGGCTTTGGGCAGAAAGTTATTTTCATTGGTATTCCTAAAAGGTGCTGAGGAAGAAGATGATTCTCTAGGAGTAAGTGAAGGGACATTTCCCTTTCTCTCATATGCTATCACTTGATTGTTCATATCCTGTACAAGTTGTAAGAGGGTGGACATGTCCGTTTGTTTAATTGAGTCTCCCTTGGGAAGATTTGTTCTTTCTAGTTTTTCTTCATACTCTAGACAAGTATGAAGAGCATAACCAAGATTGTCAATAGGTTTTTCTTCAAGCCTATGTTGATAAGGGGAAGGTAGAGAATTATATTAATGCATAAAATCATCTTGGTTTTGGGGGCGAATAAGTTCGGGAATTTGATTATACAACTTGGTGAAACAAAGGCTGAAAGACTTAATAGTTTCACCGTCCTTGTATGCAATGTTATTATATTCCCGCAATTGTTCGGTTGGGCTCTTAGACTGCGCATAAGTGGATTTGAACCAATAAACTAACTCTTCCCAAGTGGAAAGAATCTTGGGAGGAATATCAAAGAAATCTGTCGTTGCTTTCCCTTCGAGGGAATTGCCAAATAAGCGCATACAAGTATCATTATCATTAGCTCCTATATTGTGACAAGAATTAGATAATTCCACCAAATGTTTGTTTGTAGTGACTGTGTTATTTATTGAAAACCTAGGAAGATGCTCTTTGAAATTTGGTAGCGGACGAGTCACAGGTGATAGGTTGAGAGGAGAGGATACATGCCACGGGGTAGTAGTAGCATCTTCTTTGAATTGAAAGAGCCCATACTTTTTTATAAACTTGGCAGGGTTAATAGTTGATTGGACTGGAATATGATGGATATACAAGATGTCAATCACTGATGAGGCCGAAGGTTGAGAAGATGAGGCGCCACCAGAGCCACCCACAGATACCATTTTGTAAATGATGGGTGAGGGTAAGAAATATGTACTAGTTGAATTAGAGAAATTTCTCCTTAGAGTACCTTGTTGGGTATTTAGAATAACATTCCTTCTTCCTATTTTAGTGATAAGAGTGATTTCATGAGACAATCCTCTTCTTCTCCTAGATATGTGAGGATTTGAGGACATGAAAAGAAGATCAAAACTTTTAGGAAAAAGAGAGCTACAATTGATTCCTAAGTTGCCTTTTCCTAGCCTCCCAGGGTTCTCGAACACTTATGTCTTGTTCAATTACGTCCCATGAGCGTCCAAGCTCAGCCCAGGTATTAGCAGTTTCTAAGGTGGCATTGAGTAAAGTTAAAGAAATGCTGGTTTGGTCTTTAAGACCATGCTCAATATTGGGCTACCTTGTAACATGTATTGTCATGAGGAAAATAAAACAGTCAAAGAATAAAAAACAAAAGCATAAATATTCAATGATAATTGCAAATACAATCAACTAGAGAGATATGGAAGATCTCCCCAGTATGGTTGCCAAATAAATGTTGAGGAAAAGGTATGAATTACCTTACTCAATCATTTTTGAATCTTGCTTGGCTAGGACAAGATAGTTGGGAATGTCACCCAAGGTTTTATAGCCTCAAAAATATTCTCCCAATCCGCAAGTATTAATTACAAGGGTTTAGGTTGATTTATTAATGAAAATAATGTTGCAATATAAAATAAAATTTATATACGTTTATGAAACGTACACAAGTTACAGAAAGTAAACATGGAGATCAAAAAGCGAATAGTAACCAAGTCATAAATACACATATATGAGACATAATAACAATCTGATTTATTTCATTATGAGATATCAAAAGTGTTTTTCTCTTTACAAAACCCTTGCGAGGGCATGTAACAAAGTCTGATTTAGAGATCTCTGATGCACCATACAAAAGGACTCCGACAATAAAGTAAAACTGAAATTTATAATCTGGATCAACTTGCCACAAACTGCTGCCAATTTGACCCTGCAAGATATCCTTTATCATCTATGGAAATTAATTCACAAACATAAAATAATACACAAACTATCAAGGATGGATCAACACCTCTAAAACAAACGTCTAAAGAGTTTCGTTCAATTTTGAACCTTGCTATCTACAATAAGACCCCGCTGTCAAAAAGAGAATTAGGCTTTGAATAAACTTAAGAATGAATGAAAACTGAAACCATCTCATGAAATCAAAGAGAAAACCTTAGTGTTGCTTTCTCCTTCTATTCTCCTCTTGTTTCTTCTTCTCATTCAACTTTTATTCTTTCCAAATAAGTTGAAGTAGTTCAACTACTTTCTTTAGTTAAGTTAGTCTGACTTAAATAATTAGTTTAGGAGAAATAAATAATAATAATATAGTTAAGGGTCTTTAATTAATAATAACTAGGTAGGTGGGACCCCTTGTGACTCCTGTCATTTCGTTTTTAAAATCATAAAATATAACACAAAAGGACAATCAATTTAACACATGCCACCCTTGTAGCTCCCATAAATATCTTCCAAACTGGATATTTAATATCATAAATAATTTCTATCATACCCAAAAAATATATAAATATCCACATCATCCACATTATCCACAAAATACCAAAAAAGAGCTTGCTGTACAAAAATACTGAAAACCAGTAGCACCATCCTCATCAACTCAAAATAAAACACATAATCTAAAAACCATACTTGCCACTCTGGGACGAAATATTTATTTTTTCACTGCTGTCTCCCTTTGATTTCTTGGAAGTATCCCATGGTGGGTTAGACCCTTGAGGATGTATCTCACTGATTACATGGGAACAATAATCCTTCAAATGCATGCGGGAAGACAAAGATTTTGAGGAATCATTGGAGGGTGAAGAAGGGGAAGTAACTGCTTTTCCTTATCTTGCATAGGTTGGGGAATATTAGTTTTTAGTCTTTTACTAGCATGTGAAGATTGAACAAGCGAATCAACACGAGCAATCTGGACATTGGGATTGAAAAGTGGTGAGATAGGCAATGACATATTGGTCCAACCATGATGGTGAGAGACAACCGGGTTGACGATATCTTTCCATCCATCATTTACGGGGACTTCCATTTGCAAAGACACATGAGGAGGAACGAGAATTCCAGGGATGTTTTGAGGAGTCTGGAAAGGAGGTATTTCTGTTCGAGGGTGCACTATTCCACGACCAATCCAATTAAAGATCCCAGCTTGGAACAACTGGTTCAATTCTTGGGGATCAACATCAAAGTGGATGGAAAATCTAGGCCTTCTAGGACCTCGGTTCTAATTTCCCCTGCCTTTGTTATTTCTTCCATTGCTGCCCCTACTGAAAAAACTCATCCTGTAGTAGTAGTTCATAAATAATGAATCTCTTAATAAACCATACATGACAGTCTTCTTACATGAATAAAAATTTGGCTCAAAAAATGACACGAAATAAATGCAAATCCATCCATAACAAACCATTTATTAATTTCCAAGTGAACATGGGGTGATAGGGTTCATGGGACATATGGAGGGGGTGCAATTAGCGAAAAGTGGTATAATGATAGGGGATTAATACACAAATATTTTTCAGCAATCAATCAAACGATTTATTGTGCAATAAAATCTCAAAATATCAGTCACCAACCACTGCCATGTTATCCCTTTGTCGCTTTTACACAAACTTTTCCTTTTTAAATTTATTTCATAGAACATGGATGCAATAAGTGAAATTGGGATTATGAGGGGAATGTAATGAGTGAAAAGTGATTGAATGAAAGAGAAATAATATGGATACTGTTCAATTGAAAATAAATCAAAACATGCAGAAAAAACATATTTCTGTCCAGACCTTCGAAGTTTTAATAGTGTTCCTTTTTCAAAACCACAATTTAAACTGTTACTTCATTTGACAAATTTTCTTGCTGTCTTCCAAACAATAATCTATATGCCCAAAACTATTTAATTACATCAACCTTTTCATCCATATAATCATTATATGACAGTCATAACGAACAACATTGCAATCGATATGAAAAACCACAATAGCCTTTGAGCCATAATCATACATTAATTCCAATGCTAAATCTTTTAAAACCAACAGGAACATGCACAATGTTTACAACCATTTATATCCATTAATTATTTCAACACCATTCAACGCAATCAAACTGGATGTTATAACTCTTTTTCGGGCCTCAATCAATTCACACATAGGTGTATTTTATATAAACAACAAACAGATGAACCAAATAACATTCAATACTTTGAGCTCATGCTTCAAATAAATAAGTGTGTACAAAATTCTTCCAGAATTTCCAAATGAGGAACGCAACAAAATCATGCACAAGTAACCAAGCACGCACAATGCTCCCATCAACCATCAACTGGAGTAAAACGATATCAAGGTAATATTTAGGGTTTAAGAAAACAAGTGGAAGGTATGAACATGTGGTTTGACCAGAGGGTTTGGTACTCGAATAGAGAAAAAATCTCATTCCCTATCACGATTTACCACATAACAATAATATGTAACAATGCTCTTGGCTGTAAGGATTTCCAAAACAACAGAAAGCCTATTCCAACAGGAAACAAAATGAAGCCAATCCCTTTAATCAACACTGTAAAATGAGCATCCAAGCACAAACCTGTGCCCGACCAAAAAGCATGCATAATTTCTCCATTAATTTATGGGTGACCTTAAATTCAGACTGTGTAATGCTTTCTAGGAAACAGTGAGGTCATAATAAAGAAACTAATATCTCAGGGTTTTTCCAAGACAAGGCACGGGTTATTCTATCCTTTCATCAGTTCTCATTAAAAACCACAGGGTCAAAAAAATGTTTGTACATTAGCCACAAAGACGAACATGGCGTGGGCACACTTAATCACAGAGACATGCTATGGAAATCCATAGGTAGGGTACTCACAAAGCTCAGATCTTTGGCAACCTTGATAACCAGTTTCAACAGAGAGGCTAGACCCAAAACCCAAGCCATAACCGAGCATGATCTACTGCAAATTTTATTCAACAATTCCATGTAAGGATTACACAACAAGAAGAGCAAGACCATTTCATTTCTAAAGTGCCAACAGTCCAGAACAACTATCATAAGAAACCAAGGATGCAACCACCAATATGTAGTTCAGAAAATCATAACATCTTAAGAATCACACAGACCACGAGAAATTAATAGCCAAAAGTTGATTCAAAGGGTAGAGTAACTACCATTGATGGAAGAGTAAGAAAACCCATACCTAGAAAAGCCCGGGCAAAGAAAAAAACAAGACTGTATACCTCCTTCTCGACCAAACAAGGCATAGGAACAACAACTACCAGATCCAAAACAAAATGCAAGAATTACTAGGGTGATGGGCTCGAGGGGAGTTTGAGTGAGGTGTAGTAAATACACGTCGCTTCTCCCTTCCAACTTCATTCAATTCAAAGTACGACCCAAGATAATTCACCATAACACTAAACCATTAATCAACCAAATATCCATTTCCATATCACTTTTGCATAGTGCGCCATCCCTTGGTAATGTCAATTTTTGTTTTTTAAATAACAATGTGCTAGGAGCATAATCCAATGTGCAACCATATATGAAATTCAAACAAGGCACATAACCATAGTAGCAAGGGTCAAGAGTACCCATCCTTTGTCATAATAATGCACAACATTAGAACTTGAATGTAGTTCTTTAATTCAAAAGGGTAGTAATATTAACTTCTATCAAATATCATCCAAACCATTTAATGCCATGTTTAATACAATATCAAAACAAAAAACGGATAATAATTCTTTCATCCACAGGGAAACCTTAACATATTCTGTGAGAGATCATCAAAGCCATTTAGTGATGTGTTTTAATAAACCAACCATCACATATCACCATAACATTTTAAATCGTGATCTGAGACAAATGAAATATGGAATACTGTGCTAGTACCATCACATAGGGAAACAAAATATAAGCGCAAAATATCCACCATAGCGCCATAAGTCTAACAAGGGGGTCCCACCTACTAGTTTATTATTAATATAGTTAAATAATAAATCTTGGAAATCATTTGCGAGCATAGTATTCATCGTTGCACTTTTAAGCATCAACACGGGGCTCCAGGCTTCAGAAGTTTTAGTTTTTGCAACTCTTGTTTCCTCTGAATTCATGAAGGCTGAACCCATAGGTTTGACCGTCCTGGTTTTACTGACAGAACAGATACTTATCTACTTGGTTGTACCTTGTAGGGTGTCACACGTTGAGGAAAAATTAAGTAATTTGAAACTGTCACAAATGATAGATGGATTTTAAGGGAATTCTGTTTTACTATCTAAGGTTATTGCCTTGATTTTACTGAAATTTCTTCCTGTCCTTTAATGAGTAAGGTGATGAATTATTGAATAGTATGTAATGATGTTATGATGAAATGATTTGTTACTAGATTTTTCGTGTTGAATAAAGGTGGTTAAGAACGTTGGAATTTATATTGAATTTGAATGAATTGAAAATATGGGAATTAGACACTTCCTTGTTCCTTAGAAAAATCGCCATTCTTGAGACCTTAAATGGTCAAGATCAATCGTATGAATCCTAGACTTGAGCGTTGATTATGTGTCTTGGAAGTCCTAACATTGTAGGATAGGTTGGGTGGGTAGTTTTGTATGTCATCTTATGTGATGTGGATAGAGCTGTAGAGAGAGCTCAAGAGAATACAGGAAGATGAGACTCTGTTGTAGTCCAGCCTTTGTAAACACTGTACAAAAGCATTCAAACATTAATACAAAGGAGCGGTTTTTCCTATTCATGAGGTTTCTATGTGTTTTATATGAATGGTTGTTTATGAATGTATTTACTGTGTTTTTACATTCCTGTACATGTGTTTCATGTTTATGTGAATGAATCTTTAGGATTTGTATTAGTTTCAATTATTTATCTTCTTGAAAGCTTTGGTGCAAGGAGTGCACAATGCCCGCAAGGAGTGCATAAGCCGAGTCAAGTTCGACTTAGAAGCTGAGAGGAAATAAGGTGAAAATTTGCATAGCTTTGGTGCAAGGAGTCCATAGTGCCCACAAGGAGTGCACATGTCAAGAGTCATTGATGGGACTCTAAATCTTATGAGAGATAGAGGGAATTTTCACAGAAAGAATACAAGGAGTGCAGTGAGTATGTGCTAGGAGTGCACAAGAATCCCTTTGAAAAGAAAAGGGACTGAAAACCTTTGAGGTTTGAGCCAGTTCAAAGCTTATGAGACACAAATTTATTGAACACTCTGGAGGAGAGCTCTACAAGGAGTTCATTGAGTGGGAGGTTTCTAGGAGGGCACAAAGCATTAGTTGAAGGAGAAAAATGGCCAAGACCCTTCAGGAGTTTGAGAAACTGCCAAGATCGAGGGAAACACACAAGGCATGCACAAGGGGATGAACTTGTCTCAAGTTCAAAGTTCATGAGAGTTATCATTTCCTAGAATGAAGACAGGGACCAAGGAGTTGGCCATTGCAGAAGAATAGTTAGAAGGGAAAGCTCTTCAAAATCCTTGAAGGAGTCAAAAGATTAGGAGAGACAATGTTTCCAATGCACTAGTCGAAACCCAATAGTCGGGCTCATAGAAGAAGGATCAAAGTCTGTGCCTTTGAAAAAATCTCGGAGTCCTTCATCAAAAGGAAGAACATAAAGCCACAGAGGAGGAGCAACAATTTTCATTAGATCAATTGATTGACATTCATATGGACCATTGGATCTATGTCCAGACAGGAGGAGAAGTGCGCACAGAGGACGACAGATCCCTGCTGTAGTATCTGAGAATGAGGATAATGAGTCGTCGGATCCAGGTAAGTAGCACGTGTTTTAACATTGAGGGTGCTTCGAACTTTGGAGGTACGGAGGTTTCTTTTATACTTAAGCGTAGGATTCCCAAAGTCACAATATCTAGAGTAAATCGAGACCATCCATATTTAAGGACACGTGTCAAAGGATCCTCGAATAGAGAGGACTAATAGTCCACAGAAACCAAGGTGTAGTGTCGAGGGGACTCCCGAAGCTCCGAAGAGCCAGAGTCCATCTGAACCATCCATATGAGAGGGAAACGTGTTAACAGATCAGAGGAGGTCCGAAGCCTTAGTGATCCAGAAGAACAACTACACATGGTGTACAGAGCTGCAAATACCTGAAGCTACAAAGTCCCAGGGAGCATCCAAACCGTTGAAACAAAAGGACAGGTGTCAGCCAATCTTGAGATCTAGAGGTTTAATACTCTGGAGGGTTTTGTGAAGTGGAGCGTTTGGAATAGAAGTTGTCAGAGACCTGGAGGCTAGAACTCAATCTCATTCATTGGATTGAGTGACATGTGGCATAAGTTAAACCCTTCGCTAATTCGATGTTCAGAGGGATAACAAAATTGGAGGAGCGAGGACTCCTGAAGACTAGAGTCCTGGATTCCATCAGGACCATCTATTTTGAGGATGTGTGTCACCGGATCAAAGGGTTCGGAGAACCAGAGGTTCAGAGGATTCATGGAGCAGGGAGTGCAATGGTACCCAGAGACTCAAAGGCCAGAGTAAGCCTCGACTATTTATTGGAGAGGGGACATGTGGAGGACATATATTTATTCCACTAATTCAATGTTCAGAGGGTTGCAAGGTATGGCGACGAGAAACTTCCTGGACACCCGAATCCCGAAACAGATCTAGGCCATCCATATGTAAGTGATCTAGAGACATCCATCTGCCAATGCAGTAGTTCAACGATTTACCCCTCTGAAAGATCTAGAAGTAGGCATATAACGAATTCCTGAAGCTCGCAATTTCGAAGTGGATCCCAACCGTTCATTTGGGTGGGCATGTGGAATCAGGATCGTGGTTCCTCGTCTCTTCAGATGTTTGGCACTCTAGGAGATTTGAGGAGTGGTGCAGCAGAAATGGCTAGATCTCGAATGATTGGAGTCACTACGAGCTATATATCTTGATGGATATTGGGGACTGTTGATCCCATAGGTGTTCGAAGGTGTGCCAAATTCAACGTTCAATGGTTTTGGAAGGCTGTGAAGATAGAGCTCCTGGAGCCCGAAGTGCTCGGAGCCTCGAAGTGATGCATTTTTGTTAAGTGCATGGACACAACTAGGGTCATATGAGGGTTCCCACCAAGGAAAAAAGGGATAGAGGGCCTGAATTTGATTTCGCAAACGTAACAAGAGGTAGGCCCACAATTTTTCTCCCAAGGTCACATGGAGGACTTCGATAGGGTGAAAAAATCCTCACGACTATGATTTTAACACGGGGAAAGAAATAAAAGTACCTTTGTAATATTTTTTGGGTTTCACCAGAGGCCCCGAGAGTTGATCCAGCTCCGATTTTGATTGATCCTAGACTGGGAGGTCAAGCGAATCCCTGGTGAGGGAGGGGGTCTGCATCAAGTGGTATCAGAGCCTGGATTTTTCTCAGGTAGAAGGGAGAAAGATGGCTACTAAATGCCAAAGGAAATATCGAGGAAAGGACCAAGAGCTCAAGAAAATAAGGGAGGAGCTCAATAGGTTGACACTGCAATGGCAGAAGATGCAGCAAGAGACACAGGTAAGATGGAGGAATGGCCTTTGAAGCAGAGAGAAAGGTGGCCAGTCCAATAGTTGGTTGCTAGGAGAAAAAAAACAAATGTTGAAGAGGTGGCCGAGGTATGATAAAAGCATCGGTGATTAGGAGGAGAGATCAAGCAGTGATCTCATAGACCGCCATGAAGGCAGAAGTGAAACCTCATATTTCCAGGTGGGCACATAGGAAGTGAGACTATTTTAAAATCTCAGGAACTCAGAGGTGAGTTCAAATCAACACCGAGTGCTGATGGAGGAGGATCAGAGGTGTATTTTGATCATTGGAAGAATTAGCATATTCCTTCCAAGTATCCCAGTGGAGGCCAGTGCACGTGTTGTAGATGCAAAAGGACAACTAGCAAAGACTGGCAAGGAGGATAAAATGGAGCAGATATTGACATCTTCCCAAGTGTATATGAGAGAAGAAGAGGAGCATTCAGATACAATTCTCACTCAATGGGAGATGAAATTGATAATGATGGAGGATTTGATATGCCATCTAGGTACAGAGAAAGAATGCCAAAGGATGCAATCATGAACAATGAGGAGAAGTTTAAGCCTGAGGAACAATTGGAATATGTTGGACTTGTGCCAGCACAAGTGGAGACAGGAGCACTGACAAAAGTTTATATGTCAGAGGAGATCACTGAGCAGCAGCTCACTAATGTGGCTGTAGAATTTCGGCCTATAGTAGAGTGGAAATCTAAGGTCACAAAATTTGAAGTCAATGTGGGGATCATATTGATCTACCCATTTATCTGAGTGGTGAGAAGGAGATGTAGCAGACCAGGCTGCAAAACAAGAGCCAACCCAAGAACCAGCTGGACGAGGAGATTGAGAGGATAAGGAAAATGATGATGAAAGAAGAATAAGAGTCCGTCAATAGCAGAGGGAAGCTGAACAGAGGAGGACTTGCATCAGCAAGAAAGAATCAACAACAACAACAAAGCAAAGGAGAGAATGGACAACTCCAAATTCATATTTGGGACCCTGGAGGATTTCAGCCACAGGGAGGCCATGAGAAGGATCTCATGATTTTTTTCCAGCATGGGAGTATGATGCAGGAGCATCGCTACACATCTTCAAGATCCAACAAAGACAGTGCATCCATGCACTAAGAGGGAGCAGATCCCAAAGAGGACACGCCTGTCCTTTCGAAAATCATCCTAATTTTTTTTTTTTTAATGTAATAAATGTTTAATGGCTCAAGGGAAACTGAGCCTAGATATTTGTACATGCTGCATATAATGTCGCCTTTAATGGCTGACATATAGTTAGGTTTAGGTCTTGTTATCGCACAATTTGTACTTTCCCAAAAGCCAAAGAAAAGTGAGCAATAAGTTGGCGTAACAGGAGGTTGTCCTATCACTGTCACTTAAACAAGACACCTCCTTCTCTTTAGGAGTAATACCCCAGGGGATACGTCCCCAGTGACCTGGGGGTTTGAGGAGGCTAAGGTAAGAGTATCAAGAAATTCCCACCCCCCTCACAGGTCACTCTGATCAAAAAGTCCCAAAGGTTTTAATAAGATGAAGCAAATTAATATTGAATTGTACCTTCCTAGAACAAGACAACAAGAAAATTACTATTTTCAAGTATCATATGATGTTAGTGCTTCATAAAACCATAAACTTTGATAAAAAAAGCACAAGATGATACAAAAGTTGAAGCAATAGAAGTATTTTTAACATCAATCTGTATATAGCAATAAATTCACAATTATGCCTCAATAAAGCTTTAATAATGACCAAAAATGATAACATAAACTTGACAAAATGCTAGTAATTGTTAGAAGCAATGAAGGCAATGTAAAATCAGCTTTAAAAATTGCTTTTAAGATGAATTTACTGCTGTCATAGATGGTTGTAGAAATATTTTGCAACAATAAAAAAATAGTTAGTAGGTTAGTCTAATCTAAAGTTAGAAATGGTTAATAAAGATCTTAAGGTAGATGGTTTGAGAGTTGTTTAGTCAATCAATCACTAACAAGGTATGAACTATTGCCTTTTAGGGAAAATGGAGTCAATATTGCAGTGACAATTCTTAGAGGGAAAAAAATGATAATAGGTGAGATAAAGGAAGAGGGAGGATGGTTGAGGTGTTAGTAACCTAAGGCCTCAAAATCCAAAACCCTAGAAGGAAAATGTGCTAGGAAGTAGGTAACCCTAGGCCCTAGCAATTTCCTTCTTCTTTAGGTCAAGCTTGAAATAAAATATGAAAGATTGATGAAGCAATAATACTAGAGTGCTACTAAGGTAGGGCCCTAGTATATCCTTCAAGGGAGGTGTCTTCTAGCAAAATCAAGTAGGTGAAGAGTTATTAACAAAATTACAATAACACGTGCTTTTCTCCTAGGGTTTCACACTAGAAATTTCATAATATTATAAATGAACAAGTAAATACACCATAACCATTCAAAATAAAGAAGGATTGCAGATTTCTACGTACTTCACCAATAATAATATAGCCACAAACCCTAGTTGAAGACTTTCCACCATGAAAATGAAAAAATACACCAAGATAAGCTTCCTCCAAGAGTTGCACACCATTTAGTTCAGCCAATAAGCCTTAAAAGAGGCCGAATTTCAGATCTCACACTTTTGTGAGTGCAAGATGATGAAAAAATGAGAGTTTTATTTCTCTATTTATACAATATCAATGACCTTTAATTACATTTTAGGTCAAAAAAGGCCGACATGGCTAGTTTAGATCAAAAATCCTGTTTTACATAAAATTAACCATTTAAAACCCTAATTTGTCTTTTAGGATGATGTCATGCCCCTCGTAGGGTGACGTTAGACCCCATTATGGAACTCTAGGCCTCATAAGTGAAACGTTAGGCATCAAAAGGTCCTAGAAGCTAGCACACGTGCCAACCAAGCCATCCTCTTGCAAAAACCCTAACTGGATGACGTCAGGGGCCTTCAAAGGCCAACATCATGGTGGAAGGGAAAGACCCCCCTAGGTCCAGGCCTGACAAAGTGTCTCTGGGGAATTCCCTTTTTTTCTCTGGTGCAACCCTCTTGTGTCCCTTTTCCCTTGGCTGGGGTCACAACATCCATCTGGTGGGATTTTATCCCCATGGAGGTCCGAACTAATAATCTCCCCATATGTACCTGTTCGTGGAGCATGGTCCTACAATAACAACAAGTATGCCCTCCATGGGATCATAAGTCACAGGGATCATAACAATGTCTATCACATCTAATAATCAAGTTATCCAAAAATGTGCATCAAACCCCCTTTTATCCATACAAATTCTCAAAGAAATTATGCTATTTAAGAAGCCAGGTTTGGAGAGGGTCTCAGGATGTCCTATTGGGTTAATCCTCCTTAGGTGTGGGGTGTTTCCCAAGTGAATACCAATCTAGTTCATCTAGATGCATGAGATGGTGTAGGGAATGTTTAGGCAAGGGGTGCAGTGATAACATGGAAATGTAGGTCTTACGTGCGGGTGCCTCTGTAGAGGGTGAGTTGCACCTTGTCATGGATGCCATTTTTTCCTAGCCCATTCAATGCCTTTTACTCTTTGTCTTATTTATTTTTCTTCTCAAGAGAATAGTTGGAGGACACTGTCCTAGTGTGGTGACCAGTGGTGACAACGTTACCCACAAGCATTTCATGGAAATGAGAAGGTTGACTCGTGACGAGACCCCCTTTCCCTTGGCTATGCCACCAAGAGCCATTACCCTGGTTTGGTGACTAGATGGATGGTAGTGTCATACTGCTACATGCATATGGACCTAATAGGTCGAGTCGTGATGAGACCTCCTATCCACCAACCAGGTCTTGAGTTTTATTTTATTTATGGCTCCCCTTTTCTTGCTGAGAATTATTTTATTGCTTTCTCGAGAATCCCTGGGCGAAGCATCTCAAGGTTTCATCTTGGATTTTATTTTTTTCCAGTTACTTTTACCCTCTAGGCCTTTATCCCCTGCTTCCCACAAGGCAAGGTATAAATCTTAATAGCTTGGCAAACCCAATGCCTAAACCAATGTAGGGGAATGATGAGAGGGATAATGATGAAAAGTTGTAAGTATGGAAGGAATGGAGGATGACCCTTAATAGACCCACCCAGTGGAAACCCATCTCTAAGGGAACCAAATTACTAGGGAACTCTGTCATCCCCCCAGGTATGGACAAGTTAAAGAGCATAATTTCCAAGAAAACTTCATGAAACAAAAGAGAATTCAGTGCACATTTTCAAATTTTTTGAGAATCACGAGTGACACCTACCATGATACCTAAACTCATTACCTCATGAAGCAAGACCCACTGCTACTTCAAAATCAAGCCGATGGGATGGATTCTTATACTGCTGAGAGATAGGAGGCGCTAACTAAAATATGATCCCTCCAGGGCCAAGCTCAAGTCATATGGTTCTCGATACTCCATGTATAGGACACGTGGGCCTCAAGACATAATATCCTTAGTTATTTCTAGGATAGGGGATAACAGGTCTGATTCAGATCTGTTTGCATTCAATGTAATTTATTAGGTTAGGTGAATTGGAGGGAAGGCTCGAGGAGCCCCTCTTTGGTAAGAAATCCCTTGTTTTCAATTTTCATTAGTCAATAGTTAGAGTATGAGTTAGGAGAGATAAGTAGATAGAGATCAAGAGAAGAGAGGAAGTTGAGACTCTATTGCAGTCCAGCCTTTGTAAAAATTGTACAAAAGCATTCAGACATTAATACAAAGGACCAATTTTTCTTGTTCATGAGGTTTCTATGTGTTGAATATGAATGGTTGTTTTTGAATGTATTTAATGTGTTTTTACATGCCTCTATATGTGTTTCATGTTTATGTGAATGAATATTTAGGATTTGTATAAGTTTCAATTGTTTCTCTTCTTGAAAGCTTTGGTGCAAGGAGTGCATAGTGCTTGCAAGGAGTGCATAGGTCGAGTCAAGTTCGACTCAAAAGACAAGGAGTGCAGTAAGCAGGTGCTAGGAGAGCACTAGAATCCCTTTGAAAAGAAAAGGGACTAAAAACCTTGAGGTTTGAGCCAGTTCAAATCTTAGGAGAACCAGAGTTACTAAACACTCTAGAGGAGCGATCTGGAAGGAGTGCATTGAGAGGGAGGTTTCCAGGAGGGAACAAAGGATCAGTTGAAGGATAAAAAGGGCCAAGACCCTTCAGGAGTTTGAGCAACTGCCAAGCTCAAAGGAAACATGCAAGGAGAATAAATTTTATCAAGTTAGAAGTTCAGGAGAGTTAGTGTTTCCCAGAAAACAGACAGGGACCAAGGAGTTGGCATGTGTAGAAGAATAGCTCGAGGGGAAATATATTTGAAATCCTTGAAGGATTCAAAATCTCAAGAGAGACAAAATTTCCAATACACCAGCCAAGACCCAACAACTGGGCTCGCAGAAAAATGATTAAAGGTTGTGCCTTTGAAAAAAATCTCGGAGTCCTTCATCGGAACGAAGCACAGGCAACCAAAGAGGAGGAGAAACAACTACCATTAGATCGACTGATTGGAAGTCATCTAGACCATTGGATCTACATCCAGAAAGGAGGAGAAGCACGCACAGAGGAGGACAGTTCTCTGCCATAGGATATGAGTGTGAGGATCATGAGTCGTCGGATCCAAGTAAGTAGTGTATGTTTTAAAACTGAGGGTCCTTCGGACTTCAGAGTTCCAAAGGTTTCTTTTATACTTAAGTGAAGGATTCCAGAAGTCCTAGGATCCAGAGTAAATTGGGATCATCCATATGCAAGGACATGTGTCAAAGGATCCTTGAATTCACAGGACTGGTAGTCTGAAGAAACCAAGGTGCAGTGTTGAGGGGACGCCCGAAGCTCTGAAGAGTCGGAGTCCATATGAACAGTCCATATAAGAGGGACATGTGTCAACAGATTGAAGGAGGTATAGAGCCTAAGTTCTCCGGGAGAACAAGTGCACAGGGTGTACAGAGTAGCAAAGACCTAAAGCTCCGAAGTCTCGAGGTGCATCACAACCATTGAAACAGAAGGACAAGTGTCAGTCGATCCTGAGATCTAGAGGTTTAATACTCCAAATGGTTTTGTGAAGTGAAGCTTTTGGACAAGAAGTTGTTGGAGACCTGAAGGACATAATTCAATCTCAGCCGTTGGATTGAGTGACACGTGGCATCAATTAATCCCTTCACTAATTCGATGTTCAGAGGGACAACATAATTGGAGAAGCGAGGAATCCCGAAGACCGGAGTCTCGAAGTCCATCAGGACCATCTATTTTGAGAACGCGTGTCGCCGGATCAGAGGGTTTGGAGAACCATAGGTTCAGAGGATTCGTGGAGTAGGGAGTGAAAAGGTACCCAGAGACCCAAAGGCCTGAGCAAGCCTCGACCGTTGATAAGAGAGGGGTCATGTGGAGGGTGGAGATTTATTCCACTAATTCAACGTTCAGAGGGTTGCAAGGTATGGCAACAAGAAACTTCTCAGACCCCCAAATCCATAAACAGATCCAGGCCATCCATATGTAAGTGCTCTAGAGCCGTAGATCCGACAAGGCAGTAGTTTACCGATCCACCCCTCTGGAAGATCTGGAGGAAGGAATATAACAAATTCTTGAAGCCCAAGATTCCGAAGTAGATCCCAACCATTCATTTGGGTGGACATGTTGAGTGAGGATCATGGTTCCTCATTGCCTCAGAGGTTTGGCACTCCGAGATATTTGAGGAGTGGTGCAGTAGAAATGACTGGAGCTCGAACTCCCGAAGTCACTGTGAGTTGTAGATCTTGACGGAGTTTGGGGACCATTGATCCCATAGGTGTTCAGAGGTGTGCCAAATTCGGTGTTCGACGGTTTTGGAAGGCTGCGAAGACAGATCTCCCGAAGCCCAAT
>JASDQU010208148.1:2784-28242 GCA_032191745.1 Picea mariana | reverse complement strand
TCATCCTAAGGCCATCTAGGTTCATTCATCTATCATCAACAACACGATGTGCCCTTCAGGACGCACTATGTGCTCCAAGGGTGCCACTCGCCTTAATCTATTTCCCTTGCGCGACGTGCCCTTCAGAATGCACTACGTGCTCCAAGGGTGCCACTCGCCTCTTGACTGACTTGGTAGACATCGATAACCCATGGAGTCAATACTCTACCAGGTGAACTTGTGGGAGACTAAGGGTCTCTAAGGAATAAGGCCCCCGCCTTGTTGTGTGCCCCTTAGAATCATCGTGAGCGATTGTCACAGTCTTCCCTCATGGCATCATGGGTCCTCTCAAACTAGGTAAACGTTAACCTACAGTTCGAGCCACGACGAGAGTGCTAGTAGGCTATGGCAGGGCTATTGTCCACACCTCTCCCTCAACATCTCTGGTAGTCGTGCGTGACTCCTTTACTCCACATGTGAGTCTAGTCGACAAGCTATCGTCAGCCTGCATCATCAAAAAATCATGTCAGAACATATCCATATCAAATCATCTAATCAGATGCACTAATATCACAGTAAAACAATCAAACCCCAATGGTACACTCCCTGACTCGATCCGGAGTCCAAGGGGTTCCATCGATGCCTCTGCATCCTTGAGGTCCAAAATCCTGCATACTCAGTAAATCGAGTCAATAGCACCTGTCTATGTCAATGCAGTAAAACAACATGTCATCAACCCATAACGCCTCATAATCAAAATCAAAAGTTTTAATAGCATAGTAATCCAGATCACTTGCGAGCAAGTGTCCTCAAAGAATAATTTTTCTCAGTGCGCTAGAGTGGGATGTTACAATATCATTTACTACAAATCTCGCAAATCCAGGGATTCTGTTACAGTCGACTCCAAGTCAGGTTTACCAGTCGACTACCAGTTGGTCTTCATTCGGTCTCTAGTCGGTCATCTCATGCCCACACTTCGACCTCTTGTCGGTTGAATTTTCGTCAATATCTTTGACTTCTACATTACTCGGTTGACTCCCTCAACCTTCGAAACTACTACATATGACCAAATTTGCCACGGTTTTTCATTGCTATTGCCACACATATCTGTCTCACTTTCCACGAAGGCAAACAATATTTTTCGTGGAACCTTTTACGTCGCTATATCCACACAATAAGTATTCATGGAAACAACGATTAAATCAAGCCTCCACATGTCATCATCCTAAATATTTTATGTTAATTTTTTGTGTTCACATCGTCGTAATTAGGACAAATTATCATCCATAGATTGAAAAACACGTTGGAAAGATGGAATCCCATAGCAAATGTTTAACTTCTTTCCATGAACGTTCATTGCTATAGGGACGCAAGTTCGTGGCAAGAAGGAGATATGTATACCTTCTTCTGACGAACATGCATCTCTATAGCGACGATGGACCATGGAAATAGCAACGAAATCCCATGGTGTAGTATAAAATCCACCAATGGCTTTCAACACAAATGTCGTACTTGCAACAAACATACATCGCTATAGCGACGACTTCTGTAGGTTGAAAAAAATTGATATTTTTCTAGTCTCCAATGATTGAATGGGTAACTCCATTAACCAAGGACAAAGCATGAGTCACTTCAAAAACATAGTTGTGTTTTAATCCTTCTAAGTTTTAAGGAAAAATACAATGAATAATAATTTATTTTTCCAAACTAATGGCGAATTTGTTAAGGGAACACTCTATTTCAACAATAAAACATTCATTTAGAGTATTTTCCACACTTTTTAGGCCAACTTAGTTTGTTTTTCTATAACTTTAGTTGCAAAAACAATGAGAATCTATAGAAAATTATGAATTTTCCAACTTATTTTGACATATAATTATAAATTCAAATTTTAAGCACACTGATAGTCACTGGAACCTTGAATCACCTAGGGACACTCCCCTATGGTTGGGAAAGCAAAGAGAGAGGATTTCAGTGAAATGACTTTGGCTCTTATCCTAGAGTTATCTGAACTCCATTTTTGTCTCTCCCAGAAAAGAATCTTCGGGTGATAACATCTCTATATTTCTAGATATATTATTTGTATTGAAATATGTCACAAAAATCCAAAAAGTTGGTGCATCCCATATCCTAGTCTAAGAAACAAGCTCAGGCTCCTCAGAACATTAGTTGTTAATATGTTAAAATCTCTACCTCTGCTTGAACAAATTTATCTTTCAACAGAGAAACCATTCAAACATTCTCTTAAACAAAAGTAGACCTAAACATATACTACACTACAAGTAGTCAGACAAACCCATAAAAAAGCAAAGTGTTCCTTAAAAGAAGAATGAGATTGTCAATAGTTAAAACTCGACGACGTAATTTTAACTAAGAATTACAAGGAACCAAAACCATTTAGAAAAGCAATACTCTAAATATAATTTGAATTGCATTTTCCTTTTAGAAAATATCTTGGCCACACAAAGCATTTCCACTGTTAGTCCCTAAAGTTGCACTGGACTACTAAAGGGAAATCTAGGGCATCATTAGATTATTGCAATAGTTTTTATGGATAAATGTATATTGGTTTTTTGAAAAGGTTGGAGGTTCCAGTAGTAAATGAAGAAAGAGAATATCAATCTATGATTGTAAAAAAGTTCAAATCACACTTACTTAGTCAATGGTAGTCAATTTAATAAAATAGATAAACCCATAAGAAAGATATATGCAAGTGTCCAAACTGTTCACTCACATAGGAAGATTCTTGATCCTAAATGTTATTCAGAAACAAAGAATAAGGTACTCAAAAAAAATTTCTTGGAATGGGAAAGAAATCAGTGAAATCTTCACTGCCTTATCAACATAACAAGATATATTTAATTCATTGTAAAATAACATGTTTTTTTAAAGTAAGAAAAGGAAGAATTAGAATAGAGGAGAAAGTTTGCTCATCAAAAGGGTTGTAGCATTGAGTGTAAAATGAAATAGTTCCTTCTTTACAATCATAAAAGAGAGTCTCAGTCCTGCATCCTAATCTCTATTGAACCCTGAAACTCAATTCCCCTCCCACTACATTTGTCTTTTGATAACATATATATACAAAATCCTATGATAACAACCTTTACTAATAGTTTGGATATCATATCTACAAATAGAAATTGATTACAAAATCATGGAATAGTTGGTATCGAAGACTTCATAAGTGGGTCTATAACCCCTACCACATGTGCATTCCTTCTAACTGGAGACAAAATCATCTTACTGATTTGGTTCTTGAGAATATGATATTTGAGTCTTGTTGCTTCGAGAACATAATCAATTAAATTAACTGCTGATTTTATTGAATTTTTTTCATGAATGCAACTAATATTGTGCATGGATATCTACAATCCACCATTTGTCATTAATCTATGAGATCCTATAGTTGGAAGGTACTTTGTCAGTGATTAGCCAGTTCAAACAACATTAGAGATTAAATAAATTTCAACTACGAATTGCATAGCTTTTGGATCATAATTTACTCATAAATTCAAGAATGCAAGCTACTCTCCCAATCCACCACACCATCGGGAAACCAAAGTGTTATTTCCTTCTTTGCACTCTCAACTGCATCACTGCCATGAATGACATTCCTTCCAATATCTACAACAAAATCACCTTTGATAGTTTCAGGTTCAAAAGCTGCAGGATTTGTATTTCCAATGTTTTTCCTACCAGTTGCAACAACACCTTTCCCCTCCCAAACCATGGTTACAATAGGACCAAAAATGATGTACTCAACCAATACAGTGAAAAATGGCTTTGAAGACAAATCCCTGTAGTGTTTCTCCACAAATGATCTCTCTACACCCACCATCTTCAGTCCTTTCAAAATAAAGCCCTTCTTTTCAAACCTAGATACAATTTTTCCCACCAATCCATGCTACATGCATCGGGATTGATCATGATGAAATTCTTCTCCATGATGAATCTGTCGTGCATTCAAGCAATAATTGAATACACCGATAAAAATTCATGCTTTCTCATTTTATTTTATTTGTATCTGGGTAGATTCAATCTACTTGATATCTAAAGGTGTTGCCTCCAACTTTTCGGCCACCATAACTATCATCTTCTCCTGCACATCAGAAGACACTACCCGCAAGGACATAATTTTAAAATGGGAAACAATTTTGGAAGGTACTAACAGTGTGTTTTACAGGTTTTGACCAAGGGATGCAGAGAAAAAGTGAGGGAGCAATTGCAGAAGAGCTTATTTGGGAGAATATGAGATGGATTTGAATGGGAAAAGCGATTGAATTTTGTGGTGATTTATGGAACGAAGAGTCCTCAGGCTTCCCATTTCAATCACCATTGCCCATCCTTAACCTTCCCTTCCACCTAAATATGTCCACTTTTTGTAATAGCACTAGAAAAGTTCAATGTGACATCCACAATTTGTACCTAAATTGATTCTAATGGTTATTGGGGAGAATCATCAAGCAATATCCTTTCTTCACTTAATCGCAAACCCCTTGTAACTCGGCACTTGACATTTGTGCGTTAGGCCTCTATGTTGTTACTTGACTTGTGTGTTGTGTGGAAGGTTGCATGTAACTGGATCTTGGGGCGTTGGAGCTGGAATTTGTTCTTCGGGCCCACAATTTGATAAAATACAACAAATTTGCATAAGGCCGAGAGCCAACTAAAAAGACCCAAAGCTGGTTAATAAAAGAATCCTTAAGCCAAAATTGGATTAATAAAACCAATCACATTTCAAGCAATAATCCATTGTCACTGATTTGTTAGGCCAACATGAACATTTTTAAAAAGAAAACAATCTAAATATGGCATGAAAACAAAACTCGCGAAGAATTTAAGAATTTGTTTAAAAAATGATATGATGTTTTATCATGGCATTGCGAGAATAAAATTTTTCCAGTAGTGTGCTTGTATCTGACACATGTGCGTCTGGAGCATAGCACCAAATTAAAGATTATTTTCTCTTGTAGATCAGAGCCTAACAACACTGGTTCCTTCTGGGGATGATGCTCTCCCGGTGAGGCATCAAAAACAAGAAGACCACTATGTCTTTTCCTCTGTGCATCTGTGCAATGCAACCTGCAAAGTTTTGTCCTTGGAAACATCCACATTTATGCTATTCTTAGTCCATTGGGCTTGTGGAATCATTCATACTGTCACCAGATCTCTACAATCTTTATTTGAATTTTGAGCACACTACTGAAAACAAAATTATTGTTACAAACTAACAAACTGAAAAGAATCTTCATACTTGTATGGTGAGCTTATTTTAATGTCTTATTCCTACTTCTAACCAATAAAAAATGGCTAATCATGTGAAATCATGCTTCCAATGAAGCCATGATAACATTCAGCTCACTGAAAAAAGTTATTGTATGGAAATAAAATTTAGAGAAGACCTCATGACTTGTAGAAGAATTTTAAGTTGCAACACATACTCACAATCCCAGACTGTTTTAATTCCAAAAGTTGAAAAAATGAAAGCTTTTGAAAAAAAACATCTCTATGTAGACAGCCACAAGATCCTGCCAAATGTTTTTTATCTCCAGCTGATACAAAAGGTCACATTGTTCCTCTGCTTCATTTATCAAATGATACTTCATTTGTTCTATTGGAAAGAGAGCATGAAGATTTTCTAGGCATTGACAATCAAAGGCATCAAGGTTATCCTGAATCTGATCACAAGTTCCTTGAATAGAAATATCAACAATTCCATCATGATAATCAACAAACTGATTGTCATAAACCGGCTCTGTTTGTTCATAGATGATGAACTGAATACCTTCACGAATCTTCTGGTCAGATTCTGTCACCATAGATACATCGGGCTCTAGAATGTCAAGATCATCATCACTATATTCATCATAATTTGGAACAACATGATAAAATTCAAATGACAAAGATGAAGAATTTTGCATATTTTCATCAACAATATGATCTTGAGACAGATTTGAAAAAACATTTCTTTCTTCCTCAACATTATCATCCATGGTATCTTGAAGATCCTTCTCACTAACATGATTTTTATTCTGGAAAACAGAGGAAAAATCTTCTTTCCATTGAATATACTTTTCAAATTCATCACAACAATTTTCAAAATGAATTTCAACTAAAAATTATTCTTTACAAAATATATTGAAAGCATTATGAAAACCTGCCAACAAGTTAATACTTGAAGCTGGAAGAGATCTACACTAGTCAAGGGCTACTCCCTTCAATGAGTATCTAAAAAGCTTGATCTTGACATACACATCCACAATCTGACGTTCATGAATAAACTCATGAAAATATAGTAGATGTTCAGTCAGATCCTCCCAATCTTTTCTTTTAAATGCAGGAAGGATACCTTCCCATTCATCTCTGTTAAGCATTGGGTTTGGAAAATCAATGATATTCGAAAAATCACAAAAACAAAACCTTTGAGCCAAAATGGCTTCCATACTAGGATCCCCAGTGAGTCACCTATTAATATTTAGACAGTGGAGTCGTCATGGTGAAAGATCTGCAGTCAATCATATGTCCTCTTCTTTTTCACCATCAAGAAGTGGATCTGATCATTATCATTCTCCCAAGAAATATTTATTCACTGCTTCGTCCCCAGCAGCAGTGCCAAAAGATGTTAGTCCCTAAAGTTGCACTAGATTGCTAAAGGGAAATCTAGAGCATCATCAGATTATTGCAATAGCTTTTATGGATAAATGTATATTGTTTTTTTGAAAATGTTGGAGGTTCCAACAGTAAACGAAGAACGAGAATATCAATCTCTGATTGTAAAAAAAGTTCCAATCACACTTACTTAGTCAATGGCAGTCAATTTAATAAAACAGATAAAACCATAAGAAAGAAATATGCAAGTGTCCAATCTGTTCACTCACATAGGAAGATTCATGATCTTAAATGTCATTCAGAAATAAAGAATAAGGTACTCAAAAACAAGTCTTGGAATGAGAAAGAAATCAGTGAAATCTTCACTGCCTTATCAACATAACAAGATATATTTAATGCATCGTAAAGATAACATGTTTTTTTTAAGTAAGAAAAGGAAGAATGAGAATAGAGGAGAAAGTCTACTCATCAAAAGGGTTGTAGCATTGAGTGTAAAATGAAATAGTTTCTTCTTTACAATCATAAAAGAGAGTCTCAATCCTTCATCCTAATATCTATTGAACCATCTCGGGCCTTCAGAAACTAAATTCCCATCCCATTACATTTGTCTTTTGATAATATATATATAGAAAATCCTATGATAACAACCTTTACTAATAGTTTGGATCTCATATCTACAAATAGAAATTGATTACAAAAGCTTGGAACAGTTGGTATCGAAGCCTTCATAAGTGCGTCTATAACCCCTGCCACCTGTGCATTCCTTCTAACTGGAGACAAAATCATCTTACTGATTTGGTGCCTAAGAATATGATATTTGAGCCTTGTTGCTTCGAGAACCGAATCAATTAAATTAACTGCTGATTTTCTTGGATTTGTTTCATGAATGCAACTTATATTGTGCTGATATCTGCAATCTGCCATCTGTCATTAATCTTTGAGATCCTATAGTTGCAAGGTACTTTGCCAGCGATTATCCAATTCAAACAACATTAAAGATCAAATAAAATTCAACTACGAATTGCATAGCTTTTGGATCATAATTTACTCATAAATTCAAAAATGCAAGCTACTCTTCCAGTCCACCACACCATCGGGAAACCAAAGTGTTATTTCCTTCTTTTCACTCTCAATTGCATCACTGCCATGGATGACATTCCTTCTAATATCTACAGCAAAATCGCCTCTAATAGCTCCAGGTTCAGAAGCTACAGGATTTGTAGCTCCAATGTTTTTCCTACCAGTTGCAACAACACCTTTCCCCTCCCAAACCATGGTTACAACAAGACCATAAATTATGTACTCAACCAATCCAGTGAAAAATGGATTTGAAGACAAATCCTCGTAGTATTTATCCGCAAATGATCTCTCTACACCCACCATTTTCAGTCCTTTCAAAATAAATCTCTTCTTCTCAAACCTAGATATAATTTTGCCCACCAATCCGTGTTGCACGCATCGGGCTTGATCATGATGAAAGTATGCTCCATGATGAATCTGTCGCGCGTTCAAACAATAACTGAATACACCGACAAAAAATCATGCTTTCTCTTTTGCTTTTATCTGTATCCGGGTAGCTTCAATCTGCTTGAGATCTAAAGGTGTTGCCTCCAACTTCTCGGCCACCATAACCATCATCTTCACCTGCACATCAGAAGAAACTGCCCGCGGGGACGTACTTTTGAAACTGGAAACACTTTTGGAAGGTACTAACGATGTGTTTTGCAGGGTTTGACCTAGGGACGCAGAGAAAAAAAGAGGGGGCAATTGCAGAAACTGATTTGGGAGAATACGAGACGGATTTGAATGGGGAAAGCGATTGAATTATGTGGTGATTTATGGAACGAAGAGTCCCCAGGCTTCCCATTTCAATCGCCATTTCCAATCCTTAACCTTCCTTTTCACCTAAATATATCCACTTTTTGAAATACTACTAGCAAAGTTGGATGCAACATCCGCAATTTGTACCTGGATTGATTCTAATGGCTCTTGGGTAGAACCATCAAGCAATATCCTTTCTTCTCTTAATCACAAAACCCTTGTAACTCGGTGCTTGTCATTTGTATGTTGGGCCTGTATGTTGTTACTTGACTTGTGTGTTGTGTGGCAGGTTGCATGTAACTGGAGCTTGGGGCGTTTCGAGCTGGAATTTGTCCTTCTGGCCCACAATTTGATAAAATACAACAACTTTGCATAAGGCCGTGAACCAACCAAAAAGATCCAAAGTTGGTTAATACATGAATCCTTAAGTCGAAATTAGCTTAATAAAACCAACCGCATTTCAATCAATAATCCATTGTCACTAATTTGTTAGGCCAACACAAACATTTCTAAAAAGAAAACAATCTAGATATTGGCAAAAAAACAAAACTGGCGAAGAATTTAAGAATTTTTTTAGAAATGATATGATGTTTTATGATGTCATTGCAATAATAACACTTTTCCAGTAGCTTTCCAATATCTGACACGTGCGGCTGGAACATAGCACCAAATTAAAGATTATTTTATCTTATACATCAAATTACTAACAACCACCATTTTAAGAAGATAAAATAATAATTACTAGTACTTAAATAATACTACTAATCACTACTATATATTGAATGAAGAGATATGAAAAGGAAGGATGTCAAAAGTTAGTTCAAATGAGGAATTGCTTACCATGAAGTGACGACATTCCCTGCGGCCAAGGGCATTTCAATTGAGAGGGTAGGGTGATGAATACATGGGAAATGTTGTCAAAGGTTCAATCTCCCAGAGTGATACATGTGGTTGTCTTTCACCAGCAGTCGACTCATCCCAACCAACCTAAACATGCATAAATTGTCCAATGTTATCAATCTTTGCAAAGATGGTTCAATCTCCCATAGTGATATAATGCTATGTTAAGAATATGATTGAATTAACATGTCCATTGCAACAATGCAAACCATAAACCATGAATAATCATTTTTCTTTTCATCATTTGCAAAATTTTGATGTAAATATTTAGAATTTATCATAAACATAATCACAAGGAATCTCAAAGTTTGAATCAGAAAGCTTTGAAACTTTCAGGTTCTACAATCAATCATTATCCAGATTCCAATACAATCAATCATTATCCAGATTCCAAAAAATGCACAGTTCTAATTATTGAATTCAAAATATGTCAATTGGTATCATACAAACCATTAATTTCACAATATTCATTTTGTTCTTAACACCATTAGCAAATAACTCATGTAAAGACTCATAATTTATCACAAGCATAATCTCAATAGAACTTGCAGTTTGGAACATGTTGAATTGACAACGTGCATTTAACAGAAGAAGCACAATAATCTTTACATGAAAGATCTCTTGGTTGCAATATATGCATGTTTTGGATGCAAGATTTTAAGGTTGTTTGTTATGTATGTATGCATGTATGTATATTGCCATTTTTATAATGTTAGATTTATTATGTAGATGACTACTGTATCATAACACATCCCTCCCTTCTTCCCTCCCTCTCTTATTGAAATGTGATTCTCTCATCTTTAATCAAATCAACCATGATAAAAACAAATAGGTGTCCGAGTTGTTCTTTTGGGCCCTATAAATTCACCAATTTTTCCTACAGGCCACCATAGTTTATACCATTTTTTCTCATATATGCATGTCAATTACTCAATTTTTTCAAAGATATCATAATCTAAAAGGTATGTCTCTTCCAAGTAATCAAGGTCAACTTCTCCATTGATGAATGGTTTTCTATGACAAAATGTAATGTTGCAATCTAAGGAGTAGAATATGGACTAGATTTAACTATGCTATCTCTTTAAATGTGTCTCTTTAGCATTAAAAAGTATCACTCAATGAGTTGTTGATATGGTTAGGATATTGTGCAAGGTGCAAAAATTTGTAATGAAGTTTTCTTGATGAAATAATCACATGTTGAAGTTCATGACCATAGGGCCCCTAACTAGGGTTGTTTCTAGACCCACAAAGAAAAAAGAGTCACAAAAACAAGGTAAAGAATAGTGTCAACACTACAATAAGACCCAAAGATGCCCGCGGCACCCCCAACTATTACAAACACAACACTAACATCTAGGACTCCAAAGGGAATTCAAAAGCTACTAACCTAGCCACAAAACTAGATGACCTCATCAAAAGCCAAATAGTTCAAGTATGGTTACAACAATTACTTGGAAAACATCAATATCTAGGATATTAATTCCCCACAACTTCCACTTTTGACACCTGTATAAGTATGTAAATAAAATTCTAGCGATAGTGAGTGGCTACAACAATTGGCTCTTGAAATTATGCTCCTCTTCAAACACCTAAAGAACAAGCCAGAGATAAACAAGCAGATCTCAACCCATGGGGCAAGCAACAATACTAAATTAATGTGATTTGTGTCTTATGTTTTAAATGCCATGTTTACAACAGCTCGTCATATATGTAAATGTCGTTGGAACTTTTAATGTTGAATGCATCACTATTAGTTAGGCATTTCTTACCTAAAGCATTGCACAAATATTTGAATACACAAATTCCTCCTTCATCCAGACACAAATTCATTATATCAATTGAGACATACAACAACCTAAGTCCCATAATTCAAGTTGTCAAACCCCACAATGATATCCAATGATTGTGAGATATATGGCCACACAAGCCACTAAAGTACAATCCAAATACCAACTAACTGAAGAGTAGAAATGCCACTGAATGAGAATTGGCAACCTGTGACATAGGGAAACAATTAAATAAGCACAAAATCTCACAGAAAAGAGCACAATTTCATCCAAGTTTTGTAATTATGCTCCAACAAGAAGTCAAACATAAATTAGGCTTGGTATTAGAACCTCCACTTTTGACACTTGGATAAATATGTAAATAAAAGTCTAGCTATAGTGAGTGGCTACAACAATTGGATCTTGAAAGTATGCTCCTCTTCATACACCTAAAGAGAACACCATAGATAAGCAAGTAGATCTCAACCCATGGGGAAAATAGAAATGCAACAGTAATTTGATTTTTGCTTTATGCTCTAAATTCCATCTTTACAACAACTTGTCATCTATGTAAATTTCATTGGAACTTTTAACATTGAATGCATCACTATTATTTAACCATTTATTACCTAAATAATGGCGCAATGTTTTGAAGACACAACTTCTTCCTTCAACGAGACACAAATTCATTATATCGATTGAGATGGACAACAACCTAAGTCCCATAATTCATGTTGTCAAACCCCACAATGATAGTAGCCAGTGATTGTGAGACATATGGACACACAATCCACTAGAGTACAATCCAAATACCAACTAATTGAAGAGTAGAAACATTGTTGAATGAGCGCAGGCAACCTATGACCTAAAGCAATAATCAAATAAGCATAAAGGTCCATAGAAGAGAGACCAAGTCCATGCAAGTTTTGTAATTACACTCCACCAAGAATTCAACTATCATCACTACCATTCAAGGGAAGTCTACCAGGGAAGACCTCATGAATTACAGACATCCCACCATAGATAGTGAAAAGCAACAATATGGGAACAAATTTGATGAAATCATCATCGAGCTTGTTTTGAATGGAAGCATAGTCAAATATTCAAGCATCTGATGAAAGTAGGACATGGAGAAAATCGACAATTAGCTTTGACCTAAATTGAACAAGATGTGGAAACAAGTACAAGTTTCTAAAACAAGAACTACACCACGTTGGGGGCATGAATATAGGAAGAAATGGTGACAATCAAAAAATGTCGTCAAGATATAAGTTTTGTGATACATATAATTGAAGCTTTGAATGAAAATCCACAAAGATTAGGGCTCTAAGCCTCTAAATGCCATGTAGGTTCTAAAGTCTAAAAAATAACACTATGTAATCAAATGATTACATAACTTATATGAATTTTCTTTCTCTTAGTGAATGGCTTCAATCACTCCTTTCATTTTAGGCTCTAAATCAAATGGCATGGTTTCCATTGGCAAACATATGGGTTTCAACTAGTTGGCACCATTTCCAAGTCTACTCCCCTTCCAAGTTTCAATATTATAATCATTCAATTAGCTCAAGGGATGTAGGAAGAAGGGATAAAAAAAAAAAATTCTAAATATATCTTGAAATACTAAAAATATTGTTAAGTGCGTTGAAAATTGAAAAAGACCCCAATATTTGTCTTCTCCATGTGAGCTTTGATGGGTTTGAATCCATCACCAAACATCTTCAAATAGACCTTCGACTTTAGCTTTTAATGTTAAATTTTAAGATATTGAAAGCGGAATATAAATAAAGGTAAATATCTACATGAAGAATTAAGGATAAACGTTAATGATAGTTCCAAAAAGAAGGATGAGTTCACCTAAGAGGTAATCCTCTAGGTTTGTGTAAGTATTACTAGCTTCTATCCTTTTAGGATAAGGTGGTGCTGGTTTAGGGATATTTTATTCTTACGGGGGATATTCCTTCTCCTCATATCCCTTATCCTCTATGGGCTCTTGTACCAATCATTAGATCAAAACCTCAAGCATGCAGAAATTCATAAAAAATAAAAATTAAGCCAATGTATATCACATAAACTCATCAACTCAATTAATTTGATGCTAGTAATGTCCTAGAAAATATGAATATCTTAACAATAATCAAAATTGTATTTTTACATTTCTATGTCTCCATAAGTTCTACATTGAGTTCTATACTTTAAAAAGCACGTCAAAACCCTTACCTTGTCATTGTCCTTTCACCAGATCCATTAGCCCATAAAACTTGATAAGAGTTGTCCATGAGATGCATTTCCATCACCAATATCTGCATGAATCATAAAAGACAAATTACTTATATGAGTAAATAATATATAAGAAAATAAACAGGCATTTAGTTATGTAAAATACTCTAGAAAAAACTTAAGTGGTCGCATACCTTAATGAGCTTCTCTTTGTTTCGAGAATAGGTTATTATATACTGAACATGAACAACCACATGAAGGTAGAAGCTCATATGGCCCCTCCCCACCCCTCACATCACTCTCAATTCCCCATACCAAACAAATGATTTTGTTTATATAGAAAACATATAGACATTCATGAATAACTAGGCTAGTCATCAAAACATATGAACATATAAACGTTGAAGCATAATGTTGAAATTCATATAAACAATGTTTCATACTGGCAACATCGATAAACATCAAAATACAAGTCATGAATTTATACATCTAGTTTTTATTTGATTTATGTTTTTTAAAATTCATAAAATTGACGATTGGGGTATCATAATCATCCTTTGTCACTGTATTTCTTGCACCCTGTCCTTCTAATTTTTGTTTTTCTATGTGCTCATGTACCATACTTCTGGTACGTCACTGAGAAGGGCGTGGAGGCAGTTGTGCAGGGGCATGAACTGCAACAACGAAAATGATCATATCGATATGTTGAAATATAATTGAAATAACTATTTCATTATTTTGATTAACATTACAATATTGTTCTTTACCTGTCTGTGTAGCTATGACAGTTGGTGCATTAATTTCTTGTCCAATTGTTTCCTCTCATAGTTCACCCTCATGAGATACATGCTCGTCCATTTAAAGAAGATAATATATAAGTATAAGTTAGGAAATAAATATCTACAATCACAGTAAATATTTCTAATTCTGAAGCATACATACCGGAATGGGTACTCTACTCCCCACTATCATTAGACATGTTCTCCCTAGTATGAAGTGGTGTCTATTGAATACCGCTAGATTCACTATTGCGGTTGCACCATTCCTTGAAAACAAACATAAATACTTAGTTAAGGGTGATATAAAAAAATATGAATAGAATTTACAAGCATGCTACTACGGTTTCCTTATTCATTTTATTTACCTGTGTGACTAGGGAGTTTGGAGTCTTCCCCAAGATTCTCCTATATTCAATCACACTTTTAAAACCGTGCTTGTAACCAAGATTTAGGTCCTCCTCGGTGGCAGTAGTTTTGAACATATTTAACTGTAATGCATAACACCATTAAATTTACCAATAACAAAAAAAGATATTTGTTCACTACTGTTAAATAAATATTCACCGCAGTTAATCATTTAATTCTTACGATACAGGATTTTAGTTTTCCATAGCCACCCTAACCTAGTTTATGTTGCCCATGCTTTTCCATTATAGCCTTGGTTGCTTTGGAGGTGTCACGTAGCCTATATATGGAATTTTTGAAAAACATTAGATATCAGAATGGTTACTTAAAACAAGAAAGAAAAACATAAATGAGCATATTTCACTAAGAATATGACATGTGTTATACCTTGCTTTACCAGGTTATGGATGTCTTCCTTGTTTTTTAAACAATTTCTCCTTTGCATCCTCTATCAGGAAATTCCACTCTTTCTTTGGAACCATGGGAGGGTGCTCATGCTTGAGGTATAATTGCAATTTCTCCCTATATTGGGCCCTAATATATTTTAAATTCTTTTCGGATAACTTTGTAACCACTTTCTTGTTGAACATATTGTTGAACAAGTTTACCATGTGGCTTATCAATTCATCTTTATTTTTGCTATCTTGGCCATTCCACCATGTGCGAATGGTGGGGCCAAACAACTCCAATTCTTTGTCATTCAAGTTTATGTATAAAATATTGATTCCTTCATAAACATGTTATCCATTCATTTATAATAATCTCAACAAATGTCCATTTCAATTTCATGTTAAAAATGAATCAATTAATTAACAAATACCTGCAATCTTCTAAATCTTGATCTGAACACATGTGTCATCCACCAGAAAGGTGAGATCTAGTGAGCCAGTGCTTTTAATTTGTAATTCTCCATGAATAGATTCCTCTTTATATACAGTACGTTCATCTCTGGAGTCATGTGGAGTCCCAGGCTCGACTCATCATGCTCTAGCGTGTCATGTCGTGTCATGTCAGTCAACATGAGTGCGCTCATCAATGGATTCAAGGGGAACCTTAGGAGGGTCAAAAATCCTCATTTGTACTTTTCTACGTCAACGTTTTTGTTGCATTGGACCATCACTGCTACCTATAACAGTTGCAGGCTCGACAGGTTCCCGAGGCACAGGGTTTAAAAACTCCTGCAAATGAAAAACTTTACTTTATCAGATCATATAGAAAATATAAAACAATAAAACAAATATGAAATTGTCATATCTGATAAAAATATGTGAAGACGCCACTTACCCCAAAATTAGTTATTAGATTTTGTAGCTCTGCAATTCTTTCCCTGTCCTCCTGTGTCAGGGATGTTTTGTGAAACAAGGATAGATATTATATGTTTTCCTTCTTCAAGGATTTCGTGACAGATGTTATTGGGTCAGCAGAGTAAAATATTTTGTCCTCAATATCCTCATTGTCCAAATCGACTATACTGGACTAAAAACATCAAACAATAAATGAAATTAAAATAATTTTAACATAATTTTTTTATATATATTGTAATCAAATTTAGTTAACAGTTACCTGATGTTGTTGTGCGATCATTGAATTCCCACAGTCACCCTGCTCTGATCTACTATGAGCGGGTGCCTTCCCATGGTGACCATACCACGATACATTATTGAATAAAATTAATGAGATGAACTTTAACATTTGAGAAATTTAGTTATTGTAGTCATAAGTTATTACTATATTTAACATTTACCTACTGAGGTATAGCAGGTGTCTTTCCATGGTCACCCTGGACAGATGTAGTGGGTGATTTTCCATGGTCACCTTGGATAGATGTTGACATAATAAATCAATCAACAAAATTTATG
This sequence comes from Picea mariana, assembly GCA_032191745.1. Lineage (NCBI taxonomy): Eukaryota > Viridiplantae > Streptophyta > Pinopsida > Pinales > Pinaceae > Picea > Picea mariana. The sequence goes on along the minus strand of JASDQU010208148.1, from coordinate 11,904 downwards.
AAATTCACCTATAACATTAAAAAAATGAAATATTGCAGTAATATCAGAAAATAAATAATGAAATTTCAGAAATTTAGTTGTTGTAGTCATAAGTTGTTACTATATTTAGCATTTACCTACTGAGGTACAATGTGTGCATTTCCATGGTCACCCTGGACAGATGTAGCATGTGATTTTCCACGGTCAACCTGGACATATGTTGACACAATAAATTAATCAAGAAGAGTTATGAAAGTAATTATAGCACTAAAAAAATGAAATATTGTAGTAATATAAGAAAATAAATAATGAAAAATGAAATATATGCAGTAAAAAATTGAAATATTGCAACAATAAATTATAACAAAGATTGATCAAAGGTTGAGTTGAATGGTATGTAATATATTTACTCCCATAGCTGCACCCCCTCCATATATTCGATTGAATTTGTAATCAATCAACAACTCTTCACCTGGAACTATTGTTTTTGTGGCACATACAAATATACAATTTCCTTCGCATCCCTCAAATATGCAATTCGGTTGCTTAGTTTTTTTCCACTAGTCGTGTACTATTTATAAAGCCCGCAATGTTTCTAGAATATTTTGCCCTTCCATCAATATGCATAGTTTCCCCTTTATTTTGATTGTTATCTACTAGTTGTATATAATTTGCGGCAACTTTGTATCTCTGCATACTTTGCGTATATTAGAACAACATCAACCAGTGATTGTATTTGTATAATGGTCCAACATACTCCATCAATTCAGTTATATTTCTATAGTCGACCTTTATTCTATCCATGGAAAATAACCCCAATCCATGTAAGGACAAAGGAGCAATGTGGTACATCCTCCCACTGATGAAAAAATTTGTGTCCACTTTAGGTATCTCCTTAGGTGCCCATCATTTCACTATATTTCTATACCTCAAGGGAAACTCAATGTCACCTATGCTCTCAGCATCATAATTACATGACCCTCCGTTGGCAATAAAAAATTGCATGTGTATACAAAATCATTTCCTTACCTTTTCAGATCTAGTTGATCTAGAACCGGTAGATCTAGTACAACACGTCTCACTTTCAACCAAACAGAGTATATCTTGATCATCACTCAAGGAATATAGATCCGAAAGATACCTATATGGTGGTACTTACACTTGTTAAAACAAGAAGATACGTTATCATGCAAATATAAGTTTGTGGTACCAACACTCGAAAAAATGAGAAGATAAGTTAGCGAGCAAATATTCAGGGAACCCATGTTTTGCTTGGAGAATATACTTGATTGTATTGTATGTAAGAAACTTATTTGGTTCCTTGTTTACTTGATTCATATCATACTTGGCATCCCATTATTGTTATCTTGGTATGATTTGGGTTGTGAGTCTTCTCTTCTATAAAATGGCCTAGATTGTAAGATTTGTGAAAACCATGGAATAATTTAAGATGAAAAAGGTTCTTGTTGACCCTCAAAGGCACCCAATCATTGAACTTCCTCTTCTAAGCAAGGTTGAATGAAAAATCTTACAATCTAGGCCATTCTTGAATCCAAAATCAATTCCATACTTAGCCTTACCAAAACTTGTTTTATACCTTCATTTACTTCTTATTTTCTTTCAGACAATGGATACTTCAATACTTCCCTAATTGGCTTGTTCAACAAGGATTTCTTAATTCTTGACACATTGTTCAATACTTCCCTAATTGTCTTGTTATAATAAGGTAGCTTTTATGAAATTGGCTTCTTCATAACTTGAGGGTCTTCACTCTTCTTATGACATCCATTTGTACCTCTCATTTTCATACACCTTTGTATAATAAAGTGAATGAGAGGTGTATGAAATTTGTTAGGATAGAAAGAGGCATTAAAGTCCCAACATTAGGCTTGGGAATTGATGTAGATAGGGTGATGAAGGAAATGCATCCTTAGAGAGGATATTTAGGGTCTATGATACTAAAAAGGCTTAGTGGATGCCACTTTTCTTGATGATACTAAAAAGGCTTAGTGGATACTCAACATGTAGATTTGGAATCTACATGGATTCCTAAACCATTGTTTATGTAACCATTGGCCATGACATGATATGAACAACTTGATGACAATCCCAAGATAATTTCCATAGAAAAATGAGCCCAAGGGTTATTGTAGGGGGTTAGGGAGACAAGTGCAACCAAAATTGAAAAACTATTGAAGTAGTTGATGGATCTATGGGAATTGATGAGCAAATCCTTTTTCCTTGACCAAAATTATTTATTTGACCAACTCTTTGAATCAATGATTTACCAACTTCTCTAAAAATGAGATAAAATGATGGATTAGTGATTTGGTTATTGAGAATTCTCGGATTGATTGAATGATTCAAGAGCAATGCATAGAATTAAGAAAATTACATAATAAAATATTTTCCTTAAGCATGAAATAGGAAGCCCCAATGGGACCCATGATGGGTTACATCGAGCCTTCGGTTGATAAAGAATTGGAAAATATATCCAAGGCCCTGTAATATTTAGTTAAGAAGACAGTTAGGTTTTAAGAACCTTTCCAATGTCATGAGAGAGTATAAAATCATGGATTTCAAATAAGAATAAACTCACTTCCAATTTCAAGTCTTCCCCAATTTTGCAAGTTTGCTCACTATAACTTCCGCTTCCATATTTTCCCCCTTGTTGTTCTTTGTCATTACATTATTTTTCTAATTAGTTTGCTTCTTGCATTTTTCTTCCAGGAATTTCTTATACTATTTTAGGTTCGTGGAGTCCCATCCCAACTCCTTTGAGAGAAAACATGACCATTTTATTTAAGTTTTTTCATTGAAATTCGTAGAGGTTGCCTCATCCCTTTACCCCATTAATGATAGAAACCCTCATTCTCAATTTATAGGCAAAGGTAGCTAGGGAAGGGTTGAAAGAGGCACCTTTGAACTGAGTATACTAAGAAGCATCCAAAATAAATTCCTACATCATTGGAGAGAGAGAGAGAGAGTAAGAAGAGATACTCTTTTTCCTTCCCCATTCCTTCCCCGAAGATCAAGAAGCAAGAGAAGATCTATTAGGAAAAATATTTCTCCGAGACAGAATTTTCACAGTTACATCAAATTACAAGCTATACGAAATTCGCCCCTTTCTCATGGAAATTTACCCATTACAGAGATGCATTGAGGGATAGAACAAGCTTCACATATACCTTTTCCACTCAATCTAGAAACAAGATCGGACGTCATCTCGGTTCATTTCCATTTCCGTGAAACTATTCCTCAAGCGAGGCAGTCGATAAGTCACCAAAAGATTCATGTGAATAATGAAATGGGTAGCATAAATCGTTCTAAAGTGTCCTACATGGCAGACCCAAAATATTGTAAAAAGGGACTTTGGACTAGACTGCAGTCGGGTCTTTTGGAGAATATATTTAGTTTGAGATCAAAGGGATCTTGATCTACCCAGTTGGGTAGACCCGATAATTTAGAAATGGGATTTAGAAACTGTGTTGGGACGGGGGAAGGATTTGTGTAAGACCCAAACATGAAGGATAATATGGCCTATCTTGGTGGGCACTTAGAACAGTATTTCTAGTACCTTTATATTCCTACTTTACGAATTTATGTTGGACAGCTACGTTGGTTGGATCGTCGGAACCGCATTCTTGAATTGAGGAATCCCAGCAGAGAAGAGATTGGAAAGGCTTGCGTGGGAACTTAAACAATCAGTTAGTTGGGTGAGATTTGATATAGAGCTCTGTGATATGTTGTAATGTGATGTATGATAATACAATGGAATATTGTTCTACTTACTTCTATGTGCTTTTGATGTATATGGATGATGTTTTTATAGTTATATTTGATTTGTATGCATTTAGTTCTATTAATCTAGATGAATGTGATTAAAGGGATCTTAATGGAAATGAACACCCCCACTACATTCTTAACGCTCTTCACATGAATTACACAACAACTATAATACATTCCTTGAGTGAGACCTCCTTCCTCTTCAAGGTTGAATATGTCGGCACACTAGACTACACCGGACCTTTGTTGGACACTTTCCATAGACCTCGGGTTTGCCATAGATATAACAATCCCCATGATCAGTTTAACCTAATCTAACTACGATAAAGGCTCTATCATTCTCCTTATTCCATAGATTGTTTCATAAATCATGAGCCTTTGGAACCTAGTAAATACTATGAATGTTATGGAACTCACTCATATTAGTAAAGGTAAAGCTTATACTAATAAAACCCATTGCACTCAAAGTAACCTTATTACTAATAACACCTATCATATTAAATGAGAGATATGTTATAATGATACATATTCTACATAATCTTTATCATACTAGTAATATGAGTACTCTTTCACACCTAGTGAAATCAATGACAAGAGATTACACGTCAATCATTCTCCTTATTCATGGACTTGTATAGGTTAGATTACTCTATAATAGGAGCTTATGTAAGTAATGATGCTTACTGGTACTATGAAACCCGTCTACTTATAGGATTCAAACCTATGATGTTTCTATAATTAATGTATAGTTATAACACATACTTTGTATTAGATATGTGATTTCCATGAGTACGGGCTTTCAAACCATTACAAGGATCTTAGTCTTATTGATTACACTAGTTAAGAAGAAGGAGGATTGTATTTTATATCATAGTTATGGTGCCATATCACTCCAAGTATCATGAGCTTAGAGTTATAATTATTACAATAATTCCATAATACGTGGTTTCATCTATTGAATTCACCCCATCAATGACCATATTGGCATGGTTTTCACTCTTATTACAACCAAACATACAATTGTTATCAGTATCTAGGGTTTTATTAGTATTTTTTTCCATCACATAATGCAACCATAGGCTGCTAAATATCTTTCCATGATTGTTTATAGCTTATGGTTTCACTTTCCATCGAGGGCATGGTCAAACTATTGAGGGAGAAAAAGAGAAAATGTAGTTGATGACTCAACAACAAGGAGAAAAACTTACCATTGACTCTGTAATGTTGCTCGATCTAGGGCTAACTATGGTCTTCTCTGTCTCCAATGTTTCTCAAGCTAGGGATGAGACTCCCCTCTGTCCCCTAGTATGTCACTCCAGTCGAGATATCTCTCCATGCAAAGAGTGTTGCTCGATGTAGGATTGACCATGGTCTCCTCTGTCTCCAATTTTTCTCAATCTAGGGCTGACACTCCCCTTTGTCCCCTAGTATGTCACTCCAATTAGGATATCTCTCCACGTGAAGAGTGTCGAGGGTACTCACTCCATCTTTGTCTCCACGCTAAGAGTATATTTTTCGAGGGTCACTCCTATCGGGTAGGTCTCTCTCCACATGAAGAGTGTTGAGGGTATACTCACTCCATCTTTGTCTCCCTATCAGGTAGTTATGTCTCCATGCGAAGATTTTTGAGGGCATACTCACTCCAACCTGAGGGTATACTCACTCTAGCTTTGTCTCCCTATCGGGTAGCTCTGTCTCCACGTGAAGAGTGTCGAGGGTATAATCACTCTATCCTAAGGGTATACTCACTCTACGTTTGTCTCCAGTATGAAAAGAGTATCTTTGTATCCACGGGTAGCTCTGTCTCAAAATTAACAATGTAGATCTATCTCAATGAGGTGATTATATTGTAAACAATGGGGGCAGGGATAGTTAATTTTAATTTTGGTTATAATTTAAAATGGGTGTGGGGATAGTCAATGGGCGTGGGGATATTGAATGATGGGTAGGTAAAAAATTGGGAAAAATCCCTAATTCACAATAGTTTCTTTATTTCCCTAGGTTTTGTTTTTTAAATGATTTTTTTGGATTTTATAAATGATTTTTTTGGATTTTTTTAAATGATTTTTTGGGATTTGTTTGGATTTTTTTGGATTGTGGAAAAAGGTTTAAATTCAACAATGAAGATGCAAATTATCCTAATTTTATATGAAAGTTAAATAATATACCTTACTCATCTAAACATGGATAATAAAATGATCTATAAGTACCATAAAATTCAATGCAAGGTCCTGCACCAAAAACAACAACTAGAAAGTCATATTAGATGCTTCATGTCAACACGAAATAGTTTGAAAACATCTTGTTCAATGGAAACATCAATAATATTAAGTATGGAAATTTAATACAAGGTATATTCTTCAAGTCAGAGGTGTTGTTGGTAGAGATGAATCAAAAGGATCAATATTTCCAACGCGATGGAGTCTAATGGAATGATAGTGGAGTAGATAGACCTGGGGTAAAATTCAATAGGAGAGCCATTATGGAGGTTATCCTAATGATTATCTAAAAATGTCATGGCCTCTAAGAATTTATCATCATTAGGAAATATCATGGTCAAAGAAGTAGGACCCGACACTTTTGCACATAGGTGGTTAAATTGGATTCATTACCCCTATGTATAAATTTCCAATTTTAATCTTCAATCCTAATTCATGAAAATGAGGCAAAGGAGCATTCTTTATGGGAGTTGATATTAAAAAATTGGTGGAAGTGGCCACATAATTCAATTGTGAAGCAGGTTTGTCCAACTAAATAGTAGGGATAGACTATGTATGATCCACTAAAGGTGATACATTATCTTCGGTCAAATGTGGTTGTGGATCATAACATGAGCATTGATTGATGGTGACAATGAATCCTTCATGTGGAAATTGCATCAAAAAAAGAGTAAGGAATTACGTCTTTCACAGTGTACATACAACTGTGCCCAAGGAACAAGTTGGATTTTGTTACCATTGTCACAATGAGTACCTCAATTAAAACAATATTGTTACCACCCAAGGTATATTTGAGTCTAGAAACCCTTCCATATCATTAATTCATGCGAACAATCTATCCATGTCAAATTTCAGTTCACATAGAAACATTTTGAAAGAATTGCAACACTGGCCCCATTCACTTACTGTTGAAATAGATTACATATGAGAATGAAGATCCATATGAAAAATCAAGCTACATGGACTCTTGGTGATAAATATTATTAGGATGGGTGCCAAATGGAAAAATGGTACTACTCTAGGAAGGCTTCACCATTAGATGTTTTCAAAGTGAAGAAGATGGAATAATGTACCAATGTTTAATAGGGATATTCCTAGGACAATTTTAGGGTGGAAAAAGGTTTAAATGAAACAATACAGAGGGAAATGATCCTAATTCTATATGAAAGTTCAAGAATATACCTTACTCATCTAAACATGGATAAGAAAATTATCTATAGGTACCATACAATTCAATGCAAGGTCCTACACCCAAAACAAAAAATGGAAAGTCATATTAGACGCTTCATGTCAACACGAAATAGTTTGACAACATCTTGTTCGATGGAAACATCAATAATCTTAAGTATGGAAATTTAATCCAAGGTATCTTCTTCAAGTCAGAGGTGTTGTTGCTAGAGATGAATCAAAATTATTAATATTTCCAAAGGGATAGAGTATAAGGGAATGATAGTAGTGGAGTATATATACCTAGGGTGAAATTCAATAGGAGATCCATTATGGAGGTTATCCTAAGGACTATCTAAAAAGGTCGTGGCCTCTAATAATTTATCATCGTTAGGAAATATCATGGTCGAAGAAGTAGGACCTGACACTTTTGCACATAGGGGGTGAAATTGGATTTGTTACCCTTATGGATAAATTTTCATTTTTAATCTTTGAGTCTAAGTCATGAAAATGATTCAAAGGCTCATTATTTATGGGAGTTGATATTAAAAAAATGGTGGAAGTGGCCACATAATTCAATTGTGAGGGAGGTTTTTCCAACTAACTAGTAGGGATAAACTATGTATGATCCACTAAAGGTGATACATTATCTTCGGTCAAATGTGGTTGTGGATCATAATATGAGAATTGATTGATGGTGACAATGAATCCCTCATGTGGAAATTGCATCACAAAAAGAGTAAGGAATTACAACTTTCACGGTGTACATACAATTGTTCCTAAGGAACAGGTTGGATTTTGTTGGCATTGTCACAACCACTACATCAATTAAAACAATACTGTTACCATCCAAGGTATATTTGAGTCTAGAAACCCTTCCATATCATTAAGGCATGCTAACAATCTATCCATGTCAAATTTTAGTGCATATAGAAACATTTTGAAAGAATTTCAACATTGGCCACATTCACAGGTTGTTGTTTCGCATCATGTACTCTATCCCTAGTCCAATGTATTTTAGTTGTTTTCTTTAAAATACGATCGAGACGCATGACTTCCATGCATCTAGTATTTCAAGGGAATTCGATAAAGTCGATAAACAAGTACTTGGTTAATCGCAGAAGCTTCAATATCAGTTATTTATTGTCTTTGTTTTTTTCTCTCATCTAAGTACTATTTTTCTCCATAAAGAATATTAGTTAAAAAAATTATTTAAATACGAAATCTCATATATCTCCTCCTTCTCACTAGGACCAAAATCATGGGCCTAATTGGCATGAAGTTTTTTTGAATGACATAGCCAATGAATATAAAGAGTGTGTGTGTGAGTGATGTTTGATTTTGGAAACCCTCCCATATCGTCAAGGCATACAAATAGTCTATCCATGTCAAATTTTAGTGCATATAGAAATATTTTGAAAAAAAATCAACATTGGCCCCATTCACAGGTCATTGTTGCCCATCATGTACTCTATCCCTAGTACAATGTCTTTTAATAGCTAGTTCCTTTAAAATTTGACCAAGAAAATTAAAATTAAATGATGATGAGATGGGTCGATATATAGAGTGGGTGTGTGAGTAATATTTGAGTCTGGAAACCCTTCCTGATCGACCTGATGGGGATGAAACGTGGCCACATATGCGGCCACATAGGTTGATGAAATGCCTCTACAACCCCAAATTTCATTATTCATGTTGGGGAACATGTTTCATGAAGTGATACTTGAACTCATTGCCACCTAAAATCCCTTCCCGCTAAACTCACTTTCAACCTATATAACTCTTTGCAGGCCTCTGAAACTTACCCCATACATATGAAGGCCTCTGATGAAATATTTCCCTCTTATGCTTGTGGTTGTTTGTGTAGGTAGATAGGATATCAATAGAGTGGAGACAGAAAGGCCTACGAGGTCCTATAGGAGAATCTACATAGAGCAGCAAGGGTGACAAGGTGCATACATTATTATAT
>JASDQU010208147.1:68703-79226 GCA_032191745.1 Picea mariana | reverse complement strand
CTTTTGATCGAATAAATCATATTCTTACATCCACTCTACTATTGAAACCCCCAAATTATAATCAAGATTTTACATTGTATCTCACAACATTTGGTACTACTATCAGAATAGTCTTAGTCCAAACTGATGAAGAAAATAACGAACATGTTATTTACTACCTCAATAAAGGATTAGTTAGCGCTAAAATTCATTATCTTTATGTCAAGAAGTTGGCACTAGCAACAATTTTTGTTTTCCAACAATTACGACATTACATTTTGCTTCGAACTACTACCATTATATCTGATGCTAATCCTATGCAATATATCTTGTCACGTCAGATATTGGGAGGTCACTACTCGAAATGGATTGTCTTATTACAAGAATTTGACCTCGAGTTCTCTACCCCCAAATCTAAGAAATCCTTATTATTTGTAGAATTAATGACCGATCTTCTCCAAGTCATTGACGAATCAGTGGTCCAAGATTCATTACCTGATAAATCTTCGTTCCTCATCGAATATTCTAAACCTTGATATGGAGACATCCTCTTTTATATCTAGAATCAACACTTCCACCCTCAAATGTCCAAATATGATTGTTGTATCTTACACCATCAATCCCGACACTACCTCATCGTTCGTGATACACTTTTCTGTCGAGGGGTGGATATGGTGTTACGTTGATCTGTCATCCACTCGGAAGTAGAAAAAATTCATAATGACTGCCACTCAAGAGAATGTGGCGACCATCTTTCTGGGTTATCCGTTTCCCAGAAAATATTACGCGTGAGGTATTTTAGGCCCACAATATTTAAAGATTGTATTAATGTAGTCCAAAAATTCCACCCATGGCATATTATTAACCCCCTAACCATTGATACAACATCTCCTAGAGGTCACCTACATAATTCACTCATATTTCATCATCTTCCCACTGAGTTTCTAGCCTAATCTCCCTTTAGTTTACCTTGTCATTCCTCAAGCTTACAATTGAAGGGGTTGGTCTCCCTTTCTGTACTACTAAGTCATGACTGGGTTGCTCTGTCTGTGTACTTAGGTCATGATCGAGCCTATAAGCTCCCTTTTTTGTACTTGATTGCGATGTCTGAGACCTCACTCTGATTTCTCGGGGTTTAGTCTTGATAAGGATTCCAATATAAGCCTTAATATCTTATCCCATTAACCATATGGCCTTATCTCTAAAGCCCTATAAGAACCAAATTACCAAACATTTCCATGGGAAAGGGGAGAAATAAATAGCAAAATTACTCTGGCATTTTGGTGGCAAGGCATGTGCAAGGAGCTTGGAAGAAATATATCTCTTCAATTTACACTTGTAACTTGTAATATTGCTTACTTGATTAATAGAAGATATACTAGATGTTTCCCTCTAAACGATTGTTCATGTAAGTTTGTGTGTTCATTGGTAGAGAATTGATATATTTTTAGATCATGACATATTATCAAGCTTAGAAGCATCCTTTGCTCGTATCTCTGTTCCTGTCTTAGGTATAGGAAGAACCTAAGGGAGCTCATCTCTTGCAGGGTATAAAATCCCTACAACACCGGGGTTAATAATCAATATACCAATAAAACCCTTAACACCGACCCTTTTGGCATCACCTACAGAGAAAGTGAAGTCTCACCCGAGGTATCTAGAGGGGTTACATGAACCAAGGTTCTACAGTTATGAGGGGAAGTGAGGCATTCAAGATTTCCTTACTAACCATCTACTCATTTGCACAATTCCCATTGCTTAGCGCTCAATACATTATATGAAGGAAATTATCCCACTTACCATTCATTCATTAACTAGTTACTTCATTGCATGAAATTATAACAACATATATGACTAACACATTCATCATATTATCATAAAATTAAACATCATGCAAAAACAATACATCACGACACAGGCTTCAACGTGGTTCACCCAACTTGGGCTACATCCACAATGGTTGGATTCTTATATTAGTCATTCATAATATTCTATAGTTGTACACTATGCTTACAAAATATGCAACAATAACATTACCCAAACCTGCCTAGCCATTTTGTTGTAGTGCGAGCCTCACTCCTTAGTCATACATAAAAAATTCTTCCAAAACTAGAATAACTCCAAAGAACACTAATAACTTCTCATCTTTCAAACCCCCAAAACCTTCGAACTTCTATACCCACAAAAACTTTACATATTTATACACCAAAATAGGGTTAATCCCATTACAATGTGGACAAAATGTCACAAAAACCTAATGCTCTATAACCATTTTCTTCCTTTTGCATGCCGCTCCATTGTGCTTTCCTTCTGTCTCATGCTTTGAATCCTCAAAGTACACTCTTGTCGCGTGCTTGGGTCTATCTTCTAATTGCTTTTTATTATTTAACTTATTCTTGTACATATCCAAAAAATTAACAAAACTTATCAAAAATGCCTATCCAACAGAGACCAGACATCTTGATTGTCTCTCCCTTATTCAATTCTAAGAATACTCTAAGTTTCTTCAAGGTTTTGGGAATTGGCCATTCCCTCATAGATTTAATTTTGCTAGGGTCCACTTTTACACTTTCATGTGATACAATATGACCCAAATATTCCACTGCTTGAAAGCCAAAGGCACACTTGGAAGGTTTTTCATAAAGTTGTTTCTCTTCCAATAGTTTTAATACTCTGTCAACATATTGTACATGCTCTTCCTAATATTTGTGGTAGATTAGTATGTCATCAAAAAATAGTAACACAAATTTTCTAAGGAAGGGATTAAAAATAGAATCCATGAAGATTTGAAATGTTGAAGGTGCATTAGTAATTCGAAATGGCATAACTAAAAACTCACAATGACCTTCATGTGTTATAAAAGTCATTTTAGGAATGTCTTTCTGCCTCATTTTGATTTGATGATATCTCAGATGAAGATCCAACCTAGTAATGATTTTTTCTTCATGCAATTCATCTAATAATTCATCAATGACAAGAATATGAAACTTATATTTGAGTCATTTTTTTGAGTTGTCTATAATATGGACACATTCTCCATGAACCATCATTTTTTGTAACCAACACCATAGGTGAAGAAAATCAACTTTTTCTAGGTTGAATGATGTCATCCTTTAACATTTCCTGGATCATGTGCTCAATCTCACTCTTCTGTGCATATGGATACCTATAAGGCCTAAGGTTAGGTGGTACACTTCCTGGTTGCAAATGAGTAGCATGTTCATGATCTCAATAATGTGGAAAAACCTTAGGAATTTCACCAAATACCTTGGAATGGTTAATGATAACTACTTAGAGATCTAATGGATCAGAGGATATATATGTTTGGACATCAAGTGAGCACGATTGTGAAATTACACCTTGGTGTCCATTTTTGATTAATTTTGTCATGCTATTAGAGCTTATCACTTCAGAGGGTTTCCCTTGGATACCTCTAAGATCAATTTCCTTTCCATCTGATGAAAATATCATGAAAATATATTGAAAATTGAGGTCCACTATTCCCAATGATTGTAATCATTGGACCCCTAATACAAAATCAACACCACCCATTTGGATGACAATTGTGGGGATATCCAAACAATACTCCCCCATATTGAGCTTAATACTATGTAATTTCCATGAAAAATCTATGGTTCCTCCATATGCAATCATTTAGTGAAACTTTGGTGCAGGATATACAAATCAATTGAGATATTTTTCTAATTTGTAATTGATGAAATTATGGGTACTACCAGAATCAATCAATATTATTACCTTTTTCTTTTTGATGTATTGTTGAATCTTGAGGATATGTGGAGCAATAATACTGGCCAATGCATGACAATATATTATTGGAGTATTCTCTTCTAGATATGGATCTTATGGAAGTTCTAATTCTTGGTATTCTTCCTCTTCACAGTCTATGTAGAATAATTTGTTCTCACTGCATTTATGCCCCAGTTGATAAAAAAATGGTCACCTCTATTTTCCCTCTCCTCGAATAATAAAAATATTGACATAATAAGAAGAGAATTTTTGAACTATTATAATTTCATTGTATATTCCTCAGTCTCAGCTTCATCTCACATTTTTTGGATTCAAAATTTGAGTTTTTATGCTTAAGATATCCATGGTTTAGTTAAACCAAAAAAAGGGCGCTTCCTTAATACACAACAGAGCTCGTTTTTATTAACAAAGAATTATTGGAAGCATGATCATTGTCATGGAACCAAACTATTTCTTGGAACCATGTCTAATTTTCAGAATCATGTCCAATTCTTGGAAACATGAATTCTATTGGAATACATCCATGCATCTCTTGAAATATATCCATTCCACACTTATAAATTCTTTATATTTCCTTACCACTCCTCTGTTCTCTTCTCTGGTTCCTCTCGTACACTCTATTTAATTCTTAGATTTTTTTTTAACTCTTTATATCTCTAAGCCCCTCCTTATCTCTCCTTCCTTAATCCCCCTTCTTCCAACATTTATATTTTTCCTGGTTTTACCACCCCTCCTCCTCACCTTCATATATTTTCACCCGCCTCTCCATTTATTTCCCCTACTCCATACTTAGAATATTTCCTCCCTCCATTGGATGGATGAAATTTCACTCCTTTTTAATCCCTTCTCCCTCCATCTCTTTTTCTGCTCACTCCACATCATTTATAAAATTTATTAAACCCACTCCCCTCCACTCTCTCCACACCACAACGGGTATGTGGGGTCGGATGCATCTCTCTCCCCCTTATCCCTCCCTCCCTGTGACCCTCTCACTCATCCACACTCATTTCTCCCCCCTTACATAACCCTAACTAATATCATAGCTTCCATTACCCTCATTTCCCCCCTCCCCCTACAATACCCTTTCCTTACTCCCTTCTTGTCCCACCTTCCCAAATTTTAATTTATACTCTAAATTAACTCCGAGAACTACCAGATAATTAAATCAGTCCACATGTAAGCCAACTATTTATCACATGGAAACTTTATAAACCAATTGGAGGATGACACATGAAAAAAAATGAAACCATGACATGTGGTAGCTCTTGGTAATATATCACACAATGAAATGGGGTGATGTCATGGATGATGACTCATTGTTGACTAGGTGATTACAAGGATGCCTCTAGGCGTTGACTGGGAATTAGATGAATGATGACTGGGAAATCAAAATTTTAATCATTTAATTAATTTTCTAAGTGGTCCAACTCCAAATCTCCATAATCTATTTGTGCTTAACATTAAAGGCATGTTCGAACTTCCATTATAAACAAATACAAATCCAATATCCCCATTAATGTGGGATATACATTTTGAAGAAAAGTTGATTTTTTCAAAAGAAAAGGCAAAATAAAATCAAGGTCTAGGATTTACCCATAAAACAGAGCAATGATTGTTTATTCTTGATGTTCTGGAGGCCATATCTTGAGATATGGGAGTCATATTTGGGAAAACTATACCTCGCTGGAAATTTAATTCGACATAAAGATGATGCAACATGTTTCAAAGGATACAATTGGCCAAAACATTCTAAGAATTTGAAAGAACAATTAGCAATATTTTTTTATGCTTAGTTGATAAATCTGCTTTGTACCTCGACTTCACGAGTTCATATATTGAGATCCAGAAATTGAAATCTCTCCCAGAAGGACTCGTTGGAAATATAAGATGATGAAGATTAAATCTAATTTTTTTCCATGGTTGAAAAGTTAAATATATTGTCCAAACAATTAAAATTCAATACTCTTTTTAAAAGGAATCTAGTTAAAAAAGTATATATATTTAAAAAATTTTAATTAAATAAAAAAATGACCACTACAAGATGCGGATGTCAATGATGGAAATTTATTAATGAGACTTTAATGAGGCATTATTTCAAGTGTTTTTTCCAAGAAAGAGAAACCCCTAACTACTCAAGAAGTTAGAAGAGTTGGTTTTAAAAATAAAAGAAAGGGGCTCCATGAAGAGGTTATAAGAAATAAATAAGAAGATTAGGATAGAAGGTTCCAACCATAAAAATGAAGCCAAGCTTCTGATTAGAAAAAACAAATCTCCATTTTCTCCATTATTCTACTTATTCTACACTAATTTCTCAAGGCTTTATGTTTGTATTTCTAAACCAAGCATAAGGATGAGTTCTTGAGTGTTTCTCTTGTAATCTTCCAACACTTTTATTAAATGATCATGGATTATTTATGGACATATATGTTACCATGAGATGTAAGCTAGGATTGTCTATTGTATTCATGTGAATTTAGTTCTTGTTTGAAAAGCTTTGTTTCTAAGTCACTAGTCAATTGGTTTGCAGACATTTTGTATATTGTTGAATATCTTTTATGAATAAAATTCCATATAGAAATACTTCAAGATTTTACTTTAATGATTTCTCAGATCTTGGGATTTCTGAGGATCAGATTTTTGAAGTTTTCCCATCAAATTCTTTTAGTTATCAATGAAAAACTCATTTAAAGTTCTTTGAGATGATCAAAACTATTCTCTCCTTTTTTCTTATGAGAACATATTGATTTATCCATTATTTATATGTGATTTAGAGGGTTGTATATATGATGTTGAGGATACAAATTTTCTGATATTGAAGCCTTCCTTCAATATTTATATTTTTAAAAGAGTTATTTCTTCACACTCCGCACCTTAACACTGAAAAACCTAAGGTCAACAGGTTCGTGTTCGGCCTTAACAACAGCATGCATGCAAGGGTTAGGATTTTTATGCCTCAAACCTTGCATGATGCCATCCAGAAGGCCCTCATAGCAGGGGAGGAGCTTATCAGTGGGGGTCAGACTAGGACTCTAGCGAGACTAGCAGGGCTGGTTTCTTTTGGATTACAGCAGCACCGGACACCAGTGAGACATACACTAGGATATCGTGTCTTCCAGAGGGGATCCACTTTCACTACACCCCAGCGACCTCCACCTCAGCAGCGGACACCTTATCGGGGACCATCGCATCAACAACATCATCGCCCATAGTAGCAGCAGTTTAGGCCTGTTCAGCAGAATAGACTAGGGTTCCAAGCCAGTGGGTCCTCATCTTCTACTTCGGGTACCAGGACTACTGGACCGACAAAGGGGTGTTGGACGTGTGGGGAGCCACACTACTAGCGCGACTGTCCTGTGGATAGGACCAGAGCATCTAGATCAACCAGACCCACTACAGTGGGAGATATGGGCAAGGCCCATTGGATTCATGCAGCACTGAATAATCACCAGGCAGAGCATCAGTCGACCGTGCTCGAGACGACAGGTACCGTCGCTGACCAAACCCTTAGTATTTTGATAGATCCCGGTGCTACTGAGAGTTTCATTTCTGGTGTAGCGCTAAAGAGGATTAAGGTAAAGGAAGTCGAACAAGATGATTTTATCTTCGTGAAGATGGCCTCGGGAGCCAAACAGAAGGTTGGAGGAAAGGTTATGGGTTGTTCCCTTAACCTGGGAGAGTTTGTCACGAGGACCAAACTATACGTCACGATCTTAGGATATTATGATGTCATGATTCGTATGGATTGGTCAGAATCGCATGAGGCGATACTCAACTACAAGATGAAATGGTTGAGCTTGGTTGATGAAAAAGGATAGAGACGTGTGATTGTAGGATGGAAGCAGGGAGTTTCCCTGAGGTTCGTCTCTTCCTTACAGTTATGAAAGAGTATGCGCAAGGGGTGCAAGATTTATGCGATCCTTGTGCTAAACGAGAAGGGAGTAAAGGAAGGTCTAGAACACCTTCCGGTGCTGAGAGAGTATGCAGACGTGTTTCTGGAGGAGTTACCTGGGATGCCGTCGGAGAGAGAGTTAGAGTTTACCATAGACCTAAAACTAGGGATTGAACCAATAGCAAGAATTCCTTATTGGATGTTGACCCTGAAGTTACAAGAGTTGAAAATGCAACTGAAGGAGTTGCTGGACCTGGGACTGATACGTCCCAGTGTGTCACCATGGGGTGCACCGGTTATTTTCATATGAAAGAAGGATGGATTATGGAGGTTTTGCATTGATTACCATCAACTGAACAAGGCCACGATCAAGAATTAGTATCCCTTCCTGAGAATTGATGATTTTTTCGATCAAATGAAGGGTGCGACGGTGTTCTCCAAGATCGATTTGCAATCAGGGTATCACCAGTTGCTAATCAAGGAGGACGATGCCCCTAAGACTGCCTTTAAGACAAGGTTTGGACATTACGAGTTTACTGTTTTACTGTTTGGACTGAAAATCGCCCCAAGAGTATTTATGAGTTTGATGAACGGGGTGTTCCGCGAGTACTTGGACAAGTTTGTCCAAGTGTTCATTGAAAATATTTTGATTTACTCTCATACAACAGAGGAGCATGACGAGCGCTTATGCTTGGTACTACAGTGTCTATGAGAGAACAAATTGTATGGGAAATTTTCCAAATTCTCTTTTTATCAATCGAGGATCCACTACTTAGGGCATGTCATCTCCAGCGGAGGTATCGTCGTGGATCCAGCCAAGGTAGAGGCTATTATGGAAGGGCCTGCACTGACAAATGTCATGGAAGTGCATATCTTTATGGGTTTAGCAAGATACTATCGATGGTTTGTCAAGAGATTTTCGAAGATAGCAAATCCGATCACGAAATTGCAGAAGAAAAATAAGAAGTTTGTTTGGACCGAGAAATGCACAGAAGCATTTTGGAGGCTTAAAGAGTTGTTGAAAATAGCACCGATACTAAAGGTCCCTGACATGGACGCATACTTCTTGGTATGAACTGACACATCCAAGGAAGGTTCAGGCGGAGTCTTGATGCAAGATGGATGAGTGATTACTTACATTTCGAGGAAACTAAGAAGGCATGAGGAGAACTATGCGACGCACGATTTGGAGTTATTAGCCATCGTATATGCCTTGAATTTTTGGAGACACTACCTTGTTGGATGAAAATTTAAACTAAAAACGGATCATTGTGGACTACAACACATTTTTACGCAAAGCGACCTGAACGTGCGACAATGACAATGGTCAGAATTGCTTAGCGAGTACGACTTTGAGATTTCTTACATAAAGGGAACAATAAACTGAGTGGCGGATGCTTTGAGTTGGATACCATGCATCTTTTCAGTGTTGCCTCTTCAAACGAATCTATGTGAGAAGATTCTCACTTTACAACGTGACAATGACTGGTACAAAGAGGTCGAGGGTTTTATCGGACAAAACAAAATGATGGTACCACGATATGAGGGATATTCATTTGATAGTGATGGGTTATTGAGGTTTAAAATTCAGATTTACGTACCACCAAACGACGAGTTGAGGATGTTGATCTTGAGCGAGGCTTATAGAGAAGTTTTCATGGCTCACCCGAGAGTCATGAAGATGAGAGCAGACCTTAAGCCCTTATTCTTTTGGAAGGGAATGAAGGATGACATAGTCAACTATGTGGCCAGATGTCTAGAGTGTCAGTAGGTAAAGGCTGAACATAGACACCCAGCAAGATTAATTCAACCAAATGCCATCGTGGAATCGAAATGGGAGGTTATTTCGATGGATTTTATTGTAGGATTTCCCCTAACGGAAAGGAGACATGATTCAAATTTCATAGTAGTAGACACACTGATGAAGAGTGCTCACTTTATTCCTGTGCGTACTATGTATTAGGCACCTGACATTGCTAGAGTTTTCATCAGTGATATTGTGAGGTTGAATGGCGTGCCTAAGAGGATTATATTCGATCGAGGATCGGTGTTTACTGGATGATTTTGTACGAGTTTCCAAGAGGCCTTGGGAACCCAACTTAACTTTAATACTGCGTATCACCCAGAGACTGATGGAAAGACAAAACGAATGAACCAAACCTTAGAGGACATGTTGCGCATGTACCTGATGGACCAACAAAAGTTTTGGGAAGAATTCTTGCCACTAGTAGAGTTCGCTTACAACAACAGTTACCAGAGCAACATTAAGATGGCCCCTTTCAAGTTTCTTTACGGGCGATCGTGTCAGACACCTTTGAGTTGGGATCGACTTGAGGATAGGTTCCTGGTGGGACTGGAAGAGATCCAAGAAATGGAAGAGAAAATGAAAACAATAAAACAAAGGATTAAAGAAGTGCAGTATTAACAGAAGAGTTATGCTGATGCGCACCGAGTCGATCGTAGTTACGAGGTTGGCGATCGAGTCTTCTTGCAGGTTAAACCGCATAAGATTTCGATTAAGTTTAGGAAGGGAGCTAAACTCTCTCCTAGGTTCATGGGACCTTTCAATATCGTGGAGAGAAAGGGGCTCGTGGCATATCGACTAGCCTTGCCTGATTCCTTGAGGTGTATGCATGATATTTTTCATGTATTTGTTTTGAGACATTATATTAGTGATCCTACGCATGTTATTGGCATGAGTTCCTTCTAGGTATCAGACGAGGGAGCGCTCACGAATGAGCTGGTCCACATATTAGATCATCGAGTTTGACAATTACGACGTCGAACGGTAGATCAGGTCAAGGTCTAGTGCAACAATTATAGTCCGCACTCGACGACCTGGGAGGACGCATATGATATGCGCCAATAGTTTTCATTTTTGTTTGAT
>JASDQU010208147.1:55942-68603 GCA_032191745.1 Picea mariana | reverse complement strand
CTTTTTCTTTTTATGATTGGTATTCTGGCGTTGGGCAAAGATTGGATTCCTGTTTGCATCTTCTTGTTTGCATCCTGAAGCCAGAGAAACACTTAATTTCTAAGTTGTGTTTGTTTGCACCCATGCATATCTGAATTCATGGATAGATCACCTTTGTTGTAAAGACTGAAACAGGAATAAGTGAGTGAGTCCGTCGCATTGAGGCGATCCTGTTAAATGCTAAGTTTGTGTATGGTGTACACCTGCACATCTACATTCAGTGTTAGATTGCGAATGTTGTAAAAGCCATATAGAATGAATTGAATCGGGTTATTGCGATCTAACACTAGCAGCGTTGTTTTTGTTCTTGGAGGTTTTCTCCATCTTCCTGTGGCCACGAGCCTGAACCCACCTTTGGTGCATTTTTTTATCTCTTAGTACATTTTCTTGTTGGACTGCGTTTGTTCCTATCCTAGATTCATTAAATTTATTACCTACTAGGCCAAACGTGCACAGTTCTCGTGCCTGATAAGTTCAGTAGCGAACTATTCTTCTTCGGAAGACCCTGTACAACGAATGCCTCTTATTTTTTTGGGACAACATTTAAAATTTTAGAAATAAAAAAATTTCCCTTATAGCGTGTATGTAGAGCGAGTTGATAGCCTTGTGTCATGCTCTGACGGGTCTGGTACAACGTTCATGCCCTTGACAACTAGATGCTTCTTACCGGTGTAGACAATTCCTGAAGGATGCACTAGCATATTTTTTTTTTCTTTTTCCCTTGCCTGAGTCTAGCCACACCTTACTTAAGGTGCCTTCGTAATCAAAATTTCTCTGGTTGATTACTGTCTTAAAAACATCTCAAGTGGCCTGGGTGTCTGGCATTGTCCAGGTTCGACACGCCAACAGTTGTTTATTGTCAGCCAACGCTTCAACTGACTATTAAAACACCTCTCTTCTGATGCTTATGGTAAACGAGCCAAAGAATCTTCTAACCAGCTGCCTTGTATCTGCTTGACAACCCTGTGCTTTTCCCCCATAGACTTACACTATTAATTTAATGTATTGTTATATGAAAATTCATTCCACGTTTTTTTCATTTCTTTTTAAAAAAAAAATATATCTATACATGTAAACCTTCGGGGCCTTAGAACTTCCATCGCTTAGATTTACTTTACCTTTTTACTTAGGTGCCGCTACCCATACCACGCTATAGCCACCTCACTTTCCTTTGAAAAATAAATAAGAAACACATCGGCCAGGTTTTAATTACTGAACTTGATCTGCTCGTGACCTACTGGCTCTGATCACAATACCGGCTTTTTATATGCATTTTTTTGGGGAATCTAATCAATGAGTAATGGCCTTGTACCCCCTCCCCCCTTTTCAACACTATATTTACCATTCCTTATGAATGGCATTAACCAACACATGATCCCGTTATACCAGGACAACAACTGTCACTCCCGCTTTAAGTGGAGAACTTTTACTCCTGACAGCTCTATTAATTTGGCAGTGATATTGTTGACTTAATAGCGTTTCTTAATAGCATTCCAGTATGTGGATTAGAGAAGGGAATTCCTCCAACCCTTAACTTCTTCCATCTCTGCCTTGAATGGCTCCCTCTGACAACCGCCTTCATTTACCCATTTTCTGACTTCAGTTGTTAATTTTATAAGATAGTTGAAAAAGGGTGCCCCCTTTTTATATTAAAATTTGAAATGAAAGGAAGGTAATTACTAATTAAAAGTTGAAATGAATGCTTCTTTTTAATATTCAATTTAGAGAGGAAAGGAATGTATATAAAAGTGGCAACTCAACTAAAAAAGATGTTTCCTAGTTCGTGAGTTTTATTTACTTAAAGAAGGGATTTATTTCTTTTAATCATTTATTAAAGAAGGAATTTGTGTTATGTATTCATTTAAAGAAGGAAACTGTTTATGCATTTGATCATTGTTGTAAAATATAAAGGTAATTTCATTATAATATATTGTCTTGAATCACGTAAGAGTAATGTTCTTGTAATATAAATTATAGGTAATGTTAGGGTTAGAAACATATCAATGTAATGTTGTGGTTATTTTAAATTGCTAAGTTATTGTAATATTATGTAATGGCATTGGTACCTTGCTGTAATCTATTGTTATTGTAATATGTATGGAGTAATTTCCTTAAAATATATCGTTGAAATATGTAAGGGTAATGTTATTCCAATATAAAATAAAATGAAATGTTAGTGTTAGATATCATATAAAATGTAATGACATTGTCATTTTATCATAATGCTATTTAATTTTAGGGTTATTGATGACTTATAAAATGAAAGGTACCTTGAACTAAGTACCATAAATTATTAAGATTTAGTAAATGAGGGTTGTTGTTCATTTTAAATAATGTTGAACTTGGTTGGTCGTTGTTTGAGTCATTTGTCATGCGCCTTCCATAGAGGACGTGGTCGTTCATTTAATTATTGTGGTACTTGATTGTAATCAGTTAATTGCTTGGTCTGCTTGTGTCGGGCGGGATGTAGACACCTCCATGTTCCTCAGAATAGTCACCATCCCTGATACCTTAAATGGTTAACATAGATGGGAACTTGAACTTGAGCATTGCTTATGTGTCTTGGAGGTCCTAACCATTGTAGGATAGGATGGGCGGGTAGTCAGTCTTACTTATTGTCGATTGATTGTCTTAAATGCATGCAGTTACTTGTTGTGCATCTTATGTCATCTTGTTGTGTTCATCATGGTTTGTGTCTTATTCATCATCGGGTGGCGACACAGAGTCAAATGCGTTTATTTCCCTTTTACACGCACGCACACACCTTTAAAGAAAAAAAAATAAAATTGTTTCACTTATTCTAAGAGGTTTGTCAGTGTAACGAGGAGGTTCGTT
Source organism: Picea mariana (assembly GCA_032191745.1). NCBI lineage: Eukaryota > Viridiplantae > Streptophyta > Pinopsida > Pinales > Pinaceae > Picea > Picea mariana. The sequence continues at coordinate 65,729 of JASDQU010208147.1, read as the reverse complement.
ACACCCTTGGTCTAAATTGATTGCCTACACACACATTTGAAAGTAACTTCAAGATTTAACCTCACATAAATTTAAATACAACAAAATTCAATAAAAATAAACAAAATTTAAGAAACTTACCAGAAATATTCTCTGGTCCAGAGCTATTCCCTACATTCTTAGGCGTAGGAGTGTTGATGCGCAACCTATCCAAGAAGGTTGCATCCATAACACTGGTTTGAGCAGTTTTTGTAGTTGATCTATTTACAGACTCGGTTGAAACTCTCCTCAGATGAGATTGTTGGTGCTCACTCGGGGTCTCAGTTGAAGAAGGAGTTATTGTTCTTCTTTCTTGAGAATGCCTAGAGCATTTGCGAGGAATGTTTGCATAATCTCATGTCAACATCACTCCACAATATCTATCCACAATGCAGAGTTTATCAAAAAAAAATCCAAAGATGTACACAAGTTCAAGCAATTAAAAACACAGAGATAAATCAAAGTTTTAAACAATCAAGCCACATAGGTACCTACTCATAAGAAGGCACAAATACTAGTCATTCAGCCATGAATCAATCAACTAAAAGATAAGTAAGGGGTCCATAGACAGTATGGTAGATTCGTATCCTTCACTCATCATCCATGCACAGAAAAACAGGGCATTTGAATCTATAGGTCTTTAAACACTGAAGTGACGACCGTCGATTCATCTCTTGGCCATCTGCTCAGGCACAGACTAATGTCTAAAGGGATAATCAACAGAAGATAAAACCACAAACTTTTCACAATAATAAAAAAAACCCACATAGAAGTCATTGAAATCATAAGTTGGGTTCGCCAAGGGACTACCATTCCATTGAGAGGTTTATCATTCACAATCCACATCAAAGAAAAAGACGCAAAAAATAAACATTCATCCATGAATCAATTTGGACAAGATTTAGGTGTCTTGGATTGCTTGACTAATGTTGAGGTGTGTGTGAGCCCATTCTTAATATTAGATTCATGCTCTTTAATCCTTATTTGAAATGATCACCTAGTTTCCCTGATGTAGTTTTTTCCCCATGTGCATTCTACCTTATAGACCAATTATACTAACATTGGTCCATGGTATCCTTCACTGATATCATATTTTATCTAATGGTTTCAAGGGGTTTAAAAGTGGCGATGATATCCCTTTTTATTAGAACCTTGGTGACCCTATTGGTGACCCCTTTGATGTAGGGAAGGTTTTGCATGAACATGGATTATATGCCATTGCTTTAAACTTCCCATTAGCATTGTTTAAATTTCAGAGTTTTTATAATAATTCATTTATTTTCATGTTAAATGGGATGGGATTGACGGTTGTTTGTATGAACCTAATATAAATTAAATTAAGATGAAGGGACCTAGTTGTTTGTTTGGATGACTTGAGAGATTTAAGTAAAAATTGTTGGATAGTTCTGGATATAGTTGAACTAAATACATAATTTTGAAATATTTTATGGTGACCTAAAGTTACATAAAGGGACCAAATATCAATTAAACTAATTCAATGAAATATAAATTTACTTATTGTTAAATTTATAGGCAGCTGCAAGAGCCATTCTCCGGAAGGATGGCTAAGACCCTAGACAATATATAGGGCCCCCAGTGCACTCATGGGGTACTTGGTCTAGAACCAAATAGTCAGTGCCATGCAAAAATACCCTTGTTAGGGTCCGTAGTATACGACTAGGGTTCTTGATCTAGAATCAAGCAGTAAAGACCCTTGAGAGGGCCTCCAATATACGATTGTGGTTCTTGGTATAGGACCAAGGAGTTAAACCCCCTAGATAAGTTTGGGCCCCCTAGACATGGTCTAGGGTACCCATGCCTAGGGCATGGGTTGATCCTTGGTCTTGGACCTTGGTGGATAAAACCCCAGAAAAAGTTCTGGGGCAACTTGATCCCATATGCAATGATGATAAAGTAATAAGATCACCGTGAAAATGAATGAAAAAGTATTGCCACCTTGTAAACCCTCCTTAAGCCTCTCCTACCCTTGTTTGTGTGATTTGGGGTTTTATGTTGTTTTATATTAAAGGTTAATTAAAGTTTAAATTAAATGTTTATTATACCATGTTTAAATTATTTAATTTAAACATGTTATATTAATTATTTTAATTTAATTTATATTTTTAATACCCTAACCTAACGTATAAATAGAACCCCGCCTACCCCTCACATTACATAATTTTATTTTGTCTCTAGAGTGAGCAGATCCTCTCCTTGCTGCGGCCTTCTTGATTTTTTGTTGGAGTCTCCTTACTACGACCCTCTAGATTTTCTGTTGGAATCTCCTTCCTGCGGCCCTCTTGATTTTTTTTGTTGGAGTCTTCCTTGTTGCAACCCTCTATATTTTGTTATTGTAGAGGGTGTTGGGACTGCTATGGCTTTCCTGTGTGGGGTTAATGTGTACCGGCCCTCCTCCTCTTGTTGCTTTATGGTCAATGTAGGGTGTGGCCTATTATTTTCTGTTGTGTTGAGTCTATAGGGTGCGGCCCCTCCATTTCTGCTATGGTGAGCCTATAGGGTGCAACCTTCTATTCTTTTGATGTGGTGAGCATATAGGGTGCGGCCTCCTATTCTTCTATTTTGGTGAGCATATAGAGTGCAGCCCCTATTGTTATGCTATAGTGGCGGTGTATCCAAAGTTTTTCTATGTAGGGTTTGGATGATTTAAGCCTCCTTTGTTTGAGGGTTTGTCTATGTGAAGTCTCTTTGGTTCTATCCCTTCGGTGGCAAGAAATTTTTTCATCTCTTGGAAAGAGATCCAACCTATATGGTGGAGCTATGACCTAGACTTTACCTGAGCATAATTACAAATAGTTCTACATCTCTTTTGTTGGTTGTGACTTCTTCAGAGGTAAGGTTTCATGACAAGGTAAGCTATCTATTCATCATCTTCAGATCTGATTTTTTTTTTGAGTTCTATACAGTTTGATCTATCTATATCTAGGTATCAGCATTGACAGTTATTAGACCTAAACAATATATTGAGTTTACTTGTTTATTTTTGTATTATGATCTACTGTTCTTAATTAGATTTGTAGATTGAGTTTAGATCTACAGACTAGTATTAGTTTCCTATTCCAGTATTATAGATCTGAACTAGATCTCTCTAGATCTACTCTATAACTTTTTTTAAATAAATTTGTTTTAGATTTGAGTACCTATATTCTCTTTGTTTTACAGTCTAGATTAGTTTTTTGAACTTATGCTCTGTCACATCCTGCTCTGGCACACTTACAAAACTTATTCTTTGAGGATGCTTTCTCGCAAGTGATCTGGACTTTCCTGATATTAATACATTTATGCTTGATTATGTTGCGTTCTGATAGACAACATGATGTTTTACTACTTGATGTAGACAGGTGTTGCTAACTCAGTTTCATTGAGTGTGTAGGGTTTCGGACCTTGAGGATGCAGAGGCATTGCTGGAACTCCCTTCGACTCCAGATTGAGTCAGGGAGTGGGCTATTTGGGTTGTTTCATTTACGACGATATTTCTTTGTTTTGATGATATGCTATTGATTTTATGATATGTTGTTGACATGATCTGACATGATGGTTGATGATGCAGGTTGGCGATAGCTTGCCGACCAAGACTCACATATGGAGTAAAGGGGCCACACATGATTTCCAGAGAGGTTGAGGGAGAGGCGTGGACAGGAGCCCTGCCACAGCCTACTAGCACTCCCGCCGTGGCTCGAACTGTAGGTTAACGATTACCTAGTTCGAGAGGATCCAAGATGCCATGAGGGCAGACTGTGACAGTCGCTCACGATGATTCTAAGGGGCACGCAATAAGGCGGGGGCCTTATTCCTTAGAGCCCTTAGTCTCCCACAAGTTCACCTGGTGGAGTGTTGACTCCAGGGGTTATAGATGTCTACCAATCCATCAAGTCAGCGAGTGGCACCCTTGGAGCACGTGGTGCATCCTGAAGGAAAAATTGCACAAAAGAAACACAAGTGGGCGAGAGGCACCCTTGGAGCACGTGGTGCATCCTGAAGGGCACGTCGTGCCACAGAGGCAAATGAGGCGAGTGGCACCCTTGGAGCACGTAGTGCATCCTGGAGAGCACGTCGCATTGGTGATGATGATGAGACCGCCTGGATGACCCTAAGACCTTAACGCTTGAAGAAATTCTCAAAATGACTCCCCTAATTAAAATGTCGCCCAGTTCAAATCTATCCCTAATTTTAAAAACATCTCTAAGATAAAATTTTGGTCTAACCTTAGGAGTAGACTCTGCAAAAATAAACACAAAGGCGTAAACTAATACCCTCCTATGTGTTAGTTAAAGTCTTCTTAAACTAAGGGGGGGTAAAGTAATGAGGGGGATAAATCAATGGAAACCCAGGGTTTTTAAATTTTAAAGAAGAATTAAAATTATTAAAGAGTGGGAATATAAAAATTTAGGATTTTAAAAATATATTGAAAAGACTATTAAGTGCATTTAGCATTTGGGCTTAACAAAAAAATAAAAAATAAAAAATAATATAATAATAATAAAAAGAGAAATAAAAAAAGTAAAAATGAGGAAACTTGTAATAAAGGAAACTTAATAATGGAAAGTAGGAGACATAGTGTAAAAAGCGAAAAGGAATCAACACTTAAGGAGTTACTAAAAATCAGAAACTTCATTTTAGGAAAGTTATTAAAATCATGAGAGGGGATCTAGGAACCCTAGGAGTAATTTTAGGAGCAACTTTAGGGGGAGTGAGGGAAATGAGTCTTTTATTTAAATTAAAGAAATTAATTTGGAGAAAAACGGGGGATGAGTGACACTTGGACGACAGAGAATGTTTAAGAGGTTTGTCATTAAAAATTAATTTAATAATGAATTAGGAAAGTAGTTGGGTCTCAAATTTTTATAAAAGAAGGGGAAAAGAAGGAAGAAGGAATGAACGGTTAGCGTAACGTTACGCTGTCGGATTGTGGCTTGATGGATTGCTTGTGAGGATTTGGGTTTATCTCAGCTGTATTGGAGTGGTATCTTAGCCTTGGAGGCGAGCTGAGAAGCTAGTCTTATCTCTGGATCTTGTGTTGCTCCTTTGCGGCTCGGGGGGCTAAGGGGGAAGCAGAGTACCCCTAGCGATTGGTTGGGAGGTACCGGTGATCTTCGACGGTCCGTAAGTAGGAGTGGCAAGGAGAGCGAGACGCGGCACAGAGCGAGGGATGTCTTCCGACGTGGGCGCGAGGCAACAATATGAATTTTTATTGTTGAAGTAGAATGCATTTTTATATTCGACAATTTTAATGTTATTGATGCTGTATATTCCCTTTCATTCATCGCTCTGACTGTATGAAATCATTCTTCTGTAAGGCTGGACTGTGCAATTTAAATGATGGTTTAGGAAGGTGTAATTTTAATATTGTTGCTCTGGAATTTGACTGTGGGTTGTTTTTGGGGCGATCAATGCTGTGGGTGTTCTCTTTATTTACTATGAGCTTTCCATGATGGGAAATTCATTTTATAAATTCATGGTGTTGTCTTTTAAATCTACTGTCATTCATTTGCTTAACAACTGTCTTTTCGTTGATGTCTCCTGGCCATCCATTTTATATTCTGGCAAATCGTTTTCACCGGGCAAATTCATTTAGCTTTGGCATCCATTTTATATTCTGGCAAATCGTTTTCACCGGGAAAATTCGTTTACCTATGGCATCCATTTTATATTCTGGCAAATCGTTTTCACCTGGCATTTTGTTTATCCTCTGGCAATGCGTTTTAATGGGCGTCTAATGATCTGCATTTTGATGGCATTTTGATCCTATGTTCTTTCAGAATGGGCATTAATATATATCAGCTGCGTTTTTTTTTTTTATTGTGGTCTGTGTTTGTATATTTGCTGCCATCTTCTGCGTCTGTGGGTGATTCCCCTTTAGTGACCTGCTTTCTATTTTATCGCTGGGTGTTCATTCTATTCCTGGGCGTTTTATTCCATTTACGTTCTGCTGTGTGTGTCATATCGTTTTTAATGACTGAGTGCGCACCCAATTATGCAGGAGTTTGTACAGATAGGTGCGTTACTTTTGGTGTTTTGTTCGTGTGTTTCGTTCAAGACTGAGCAATGCCTTAGTTGCACATTTTTTTTCATTTATTTGGGCTACGCTTTGATCGTGCGTTTCATTCTAGGCAGTGTATGAGTTGCATTTTTCTATTTGGTCTATGGTTTGATCGAGCGTTTTTCCTGAGCATTTTTTGATTATCATATAATCTTTAAGGCACATACACCTACGGATTTTAGCCATGTATTAATCTGTGAATAAACGTAAATGTTAGACCTACCCAAATTCATGTGGAATGACCACGAATTTTAATACTATAGTAGTTAAATCAATTCTAAATGCAAGTGTTCAACCTCCCAAATGCAGTGGAACACACCGAGTTTAATTTACTGTAGCAGCTAATTCAACCTTAAATACAGACGTTTTTGGCTGCCATGAATCCAGTAGACTGCCACAACTTTATTTCTATAGCAAGCGATCTTATAAATTAAAACCAACAGTTTCCTTGCTGCCCTACTTCAATAATAGACTTTACTCTACTGTGTTGGTATTTAATGATGTAAATTTTTAATGATATAAAGTTTATAAGGGTGTAAAAGTTTGTAATGATGCTGTCTAATTGCATTATCATTATATGTTTAATTGAAATGTTAATGGATGATAGCAATGTTAATATTTGTAAAATCGAAGGCCAATGACAATATTAAATCGCATTAGTAATATTTTGTAAGGTGTGGTAATAGATTGGAAGGCAAGGTAAAAGTTTCTAATAGTTTACATATGTCGTCTTCCTAAATTATCGATGCCTTTAATATGACTTTTAGTTAGGGTCATCTCTACATATGGACAGTTTCTAATCATGATGTCCCATTGTTATCTTAATGGACGTTATTGTAACATGAGGTTGTCTTTATAAATAAACAATGAGGACTGTCTTTTAATCTTGTCATTTATAAGAAACATATCGCTATTTTATACATTGTCTTCTAAAAAAAAAAAATCGATACCTTTACATGTGACATTTTTAATTATGGTCGATTTTATATATGGACAGTTTTTAACCATGACGCCACATGGTTAGTTTATTTATGACGTTGATTATAATGATGAGGTTATCCTTCTATATTGACCTTAGAGTAAGGGCAATTTATGTTATTATTGACTAAGGTGCAAATTTTAGTGTTAGGTATTTTATGAAAATTAAAGGCGTTGTGGACTTATTGTAATACGATTAAACCTTTGGTTACTGATGATTATAAAAATAAGGTCCTAGAACCAAGTACCTTGATTCACTAAGAATGTAATGGGGGAATCTGCAATTACTTAATTTCACTTCTTAAATGGTTAGGCTGGGTATCTCGTCTACTACTGGAGGTCAATGGAGCATTGGGCCAGTATTAACTGCCTTGAGTCATGGGAACTACCTTGTCTTAACTTTGATTGGTCATTATCAGAGTCCATCAGACATGCACGTCCGTAGAGTTAGTGGTTGTCTTGAGTTGTTGTGGTACTTGGATGAGATGGTTCTTTTGCCTAGTCTGTTTGAGTCGGGAGGGATATAGTCACTCCCTGGAAACTTTAGGAGACCTGTCTGTGTGTGGTTTTTCTGCGTAAAGAATCCAGTGCTGTATCAAGAGTCTCGGGCCCTTTAAAGACAGGGTTTCCACTCTTGTGACACACCTGATAGAGATTACTATTTTTTTCCTTGGCAGTCGGCCAGGAGCCTGTCTAATCTTCTTTCGAGAAGACATAAGACTAAAAGCCCTACTTTTCTGTGTAGAAATAGTAAACTCTACTATTGGATTCTTTCATCTGGGACTGTACTGTACATTAGCACCTGGTGTCATTTTCTGCTTACAGTTGCTAGTTGTATGCCTTATGTCTAGGGGCGTTTATTGCTTGTGGTCACTGTGATATGTCAGGGTCATCTTGTTGTGTTCGTCTTGCTTGCATCTTGTTCTAGGTCGGGTTACTAGTTTCTGCCCGAGCAGTCGGCCAAGAGCCTGTATAATCTTCTTTCGAGAAGACATAATACTAAACGCCCTGCTTTCCTGTGAAAAAATAGTAACCCTAACACCATGGATTCTTTCCCCTGTGTTCTTACTGTGCAACCCCAGTATGTCTTGATGTTTGTGTTGTGTGTCTTCAGTCTTCTTGCGCTGAACCTCGTGGTTGTGTCTTGTTGGTTGTCGATTGGCGATGTAGAGTCAAGTGTGTTTGTTACTTCCACACGCGCGCACACACCTTAAAAAAAAAAAAAATTCATCTGTTCTCAGAGTTGTTGTCATAACGAGGAGGTTCGTTACATATGGTATCAGAGCGGGTTCGACCCGCGACTTGGGATTCGCTATGGCTTCCATTGACATGATTATGTTTGATTGTTCTGTTGCTAATCAAGTTGATTGTGTGTGTGAAGGTAATCATATTTAGAGGATGCCACGAAGGAAGACGATGGGGTGCTAGGGGAGGAGGCGTGATGCCTCCAACAACATCCATGCCTGAGGGGTCTAACCCCTAGGGAGGCGATCAGGTCCTTGGACAGGAGCAGATCACAGTTGCCGATGTTGTGGGGATGATGAGATCTTTCCAGCACATGTCTGAGGCGCTGATCAGCAGATTGGACAGAGATGACGCCAGGGCGCCGACACCTGCTGAGGTTCTGCCACGCGCACCGGTCGTTATAGGTAGCATTCACCATGAACTTAAGAAGGTAAAATTTCTCGAGTTCTTTGGTGCCCCGGACGGCGCAGCTGTCAAGGCATGGTTGGAGAATATGGTGATGTGCTTTGCACTTCGCGATTATACCTCCAACATGAAGGTCCGCATGGAGGTCTTTCAATTGAAGGGGAGTGCTCTTTTATGGTGGAAGACACTCCTACCACAGCTGAACATGGTCGTCGAAGACGTGTCATGGGAACTGTTCAAGGAACGGTTCCGAGAGAGGTATCTTTCAGGGGAATTCATTGAGCGCCATCTCAATGAGTTCAATGCATTACGATAGGGAGGTTGTACAATGCCCGAGTAAGAGGCATGTTTTATGAAGCTGCTCCGGTATGCTCCGCACCTGAACACTGAGAAGCTCAAGGGCAACAGGTTCGTGTTTGGCCTTAACGCAGCCTGTGTGTAAATGTTAGGATCTTAATGCCTGAAACCTTGCACGACACTATCCAAAAGGTCCTCATAGAAGAGGAGGAGCTTACCAGTGGGGGTCAGACCAGGACTCTAGTGAGACCTACAGGGCAATGTTCGTCTCATACGCTGTAGCAGAAGACACCAGCGAGACATACGTCAGGGTATTGTGGCTTCTAGAGGGGATCCACTTTTACTACACCACGACGGCTGCTGCCTCAGCAGTGGCCACCCTATCGAGGACCACAGCACCAGCAGCAACGTCACCCGCAGCAATAGCAGTTTAGGCTTGTTCAGCAGAACATACCTGGTTTCCAGGCCAGCGGGCCGTCATCTTCTACTTTGGGTACCAAAACTACTGGGCCAAAGAAGGGGTGTTGGACGTGTGGGGAGCCACAGTACCAACGCGACTGTCTTGTGGAGAGGACCAGGGTGTCCGGATCAGCCGGACCCACTACAGTGGGAGATATGGGCAAGGCCCATCGGATTCATGCATCGGTGAATAACTGCCAGGCAGAGAACCAGTCGACTCTGCTCGAGACGACAGGTACTGTCGCTTACCAGACCCTGAGTATTTTGATAGACCCAGGTGCTACTGAGAGTTTCATTTCTGGTGTAGCGCTAATAAGGATTAAGGTC
>JASDQU010208146.1:0-28242 GCA_032191745.1 Picea mariana | reverse complement strand
CTCCTTCTGGTTGTAGCCAGATAATTGAGGAGTTGGAGCTTCCCTCAGGTTGTAGCGTGAGAAACTAGGGGGTTGGAGCCTCCTTCCAGTTGCAGTTGGAAAACAAAGGAAGTTGGTGCTTCCAATGAATGTAATTCTTCAAGACATATAAGAAAAAACATTTCGTACTGCTCATTATTGGATAATAATTCTACATTGATATAACATTTGAAGAAAAATGATTATAATTACACTATTACCGATTCACCCCCTCTCTTAGTAATCCAACAAATTTTGGCCAATAAAAATGTTTCTGTAGAATGACCACAGTTTTCTCCATGAGAAAATGTGATGCAATCCAAATGTAGTGAGCCTCCCAAATCATATTTTCATGCTCACTTGTAGGAACACCGAGATGGCCTAGATGGTATAATAATCCCTCCTAAATGTGAAAATTGGATACATTTGCGCTTGTACCCAATAGATGATAGGTGGTGGTGAAGTCTGTATCTTGTTGATAAATTTGGGGCCACTTTGTTATCACTCCAGGAAAATATCCTAGGCTATATATCAGAGATGCCTGGTAACTTAACCTTTTTGTAATTATTTTCTCAATAATGGGTGTGGGTTTGGATCAATACGAATATCTAAATCACTGGATTGTATCTTCAAGACAGTCTAGCTATATTCATGCAGTACAAGGCCTTCTAGAGCTATTATCAGATAGGTTTGTAGATAAAATGGATAAGAAAACCAATCAATTAACCAAAACATATATAACAATATATATGATGGGTCAACAAACTAGCGAAGGATGCTTATAATTCTTTCTTAATAATCAAAGGTAAGATGACAGTTACCATGGGACCTTTAAACATAGACAAAGAAATGATTTCAACTCATAGGCATAGAAAAAGATAAAGAGAGATTGATAATAACAATGAAAGAAGCTTGGAGGCTTAATATATTAAAGAAAGTGTCTTTATCATAATAACAGTGGATTACAGAACTCAAAATCAAACCCTTTGTTCATCAAATGTTCTGGACTTTATAGCCCTTTACAAATAGTTTCAAGATCCTATACTACTGGATCGAATTTTGCCTAAAATAGAAAATCAATAACTGGCCCAAGAAAATAGGAAAAGATCCTATAAACTAGGTCAATTCAAATCCTTGAATGATCTTTATGTTCTTCAGATTCTTTGGCAGGTGTAGTGAGCCTTTCGAGGCTGCTGGATTTCATGTGATATGAGAGGAGTCGAACATGACACCTGTTGACAGTCAAACAACTTTATATCCTTGAAAATAACTAACTGTTTTTAATCTTTCTGTCTTGTATAGCATCTCTAAAACCAAAACAAACTCTTGATCAGGATGTCATCAATTATTTTCCATCGATTGGAACCATTTCTGAGGCTTTTGGACAAGGAAAACTTGGACCTGTGCAAAAATATTAACTTTTTGCCTTATCAGTGCTTTCGGTAGCTAGAGTAGACAGAATTCAGACCAATTAGCTACCGAAATCTTTGCTTTCGGTGGCTAATGAACAATCGATATGTTCACCTAAGCCATTGAAACCTGAGACTAGTGAAATTATCAAAATTTCAAAAATACCTTTAGTCTTAGCTCAAAAACGCCTTAGGGCTGATATTTTAAGGCTTCTGCATCTTGCTCAAAGGCTGTAGGGTTATTGGCTACCTCTGGTTCATTGCACTGAACTGCCACCTCTGCTAGGGTTTCAAGAGTAGCATGTGTCTGAGCCTGGTGTTTTGAAGACATAGCTTGTTTCCTCAAAGCCTTGACCTTTTTCTTCAAGCCCTGAGCTACTCTCCATAAGCTATTGTAGTATTTTACAATATTGTCCTTCTTTTTCTTTTCCTTTCTTCTTTCATGAGCTAATCTTTCCAAGGATGAGTTGCTTTCTACAAAGTTTTTTGACAGGGTTTCATACCTGGTTTTGATTACCCTTTCTAGCACTTCTTGCTCGGCTAACTTCTTCTTAAGATTCTTGATTTCCTTTGATATACTCTGCTTCACTTGTTTGCTAGATGAGGCATCTACAATTTGTGGTTCTTGTTCTTCTTGAGGTGTAGGTGATGGAAGGTCTTGATAACTTTTTGTGTATATATCTACAAAAACATAATTTTCACGCCCTATGGTGACTGAATTCTCGTGCCCTGTTTCAATTTGGTGCTATTCATCCTCCGAGTCTGTGTAAGGAATATTAAGAATGCTTTTGTTCACTGGGGATTCTTTGGCCTTTTCTTTTTCTGAAATTCAATTTCTTCTTATTTTTATTTAGCTTAGAGGAAGGAGAGGGTTGATTAACTGGAGCTGGAGAGATAACTCTCCTCCTCCTCTTTCCACTTCTGGGAGTAGAAGACTTCTTGGAATGATGAATCTTTTTACCCTCTGGCTGTACCTCAGTCTAGAAATCATTCCATAAAAAGAAGTAATTCCACTCTTTGCCTCTTCTTTGCAACAACTCACAAACCAAAATTTTAATCAGACTGTGGTGGGATAGTCTACCTGCAACTTTATTGGGTTTGGTCTTGACTTGATGAGCCATTTTGGATAAGATTCTATGGAGAAAATAGGGCAGATTGAGTGGGTTTCTACCAGTCAAATGATTTATGAGTTTAAAATGGTAAATCATCACTCTATTATATCACCCTTCACAAGTTATATAGACCATTATGGCTTTTAATAACTGATTCCATTTTTCTTCAAGGAAAGACACAGGGATGTCTTTCTTCCATATCAAACCCTGTGTTCTGGTTTCAAATAAGACCTGAATTCAACATTCTTAGTGACAGTAGTTTTAAACCATTTTTCTCCAGTCCTGGGAAGCTCTGTCACTTCGGCTATGAGGGCTTCATCTATCTTGAATTCATCCTGACCTATGGTTTCTTTCTTTCCATCGAAATTAAGGGCAAAGGCCTTTGCCACCTGCTGATGAGAACTCTGTAATTTTTTGCAAAAATTATAACACCCTGCATCTCTGAACAATTGACATACCTCCGGGTGCGATTCCAAGTAACTGATGTCGTCGAGCTCTTTCCTCAGGGTTGACCCTCCTTTCATCATCTGCCACACTACTTCTGTTTACTTGTGATTGAAGAAATGGATTTCGGGGGAGAGTTACGCAGCGTATATTTAGGGAGATTCGACTTGGCTATGACAGAAAAGAGAAAACTGAGGCAATCTTTAGAACATGGCACTAATTACAAGGGATGCAGCAGAACAGTTTGTGACTTGCAGAAATCATGGTCGATAACTGTAATGCTGGAGGGTACGTAAGCATATGGCTTGATGATACAATAATCCTGAAAAGATTCGCTTATATCATATAGAGATCAGCTCCTGGTCATGAATGGTTCATTCTCTTGTCTTTTCGGTGGCTAATTTGAAATTATAAAACTTCAAACCCGATGGTTGAAATGTGTGAAAGGACATGTTGGCTCTCCCCCGCTTCTGCGATTTTAGTGGCTAAAATATCCCTGAATTCCTTTGTTTAAGCTACTAAAAGCTAAGGCTTTCGGTGGATAATGAGAAATCGAATTGTTCGCCTAAGCCACCGAAACTTGAGATTTGAATTAGATCAAATAAAAACTAAACAAAAGTTTATTTTAAATTTATTACATGCATACAACTTTCAAAAATGAGCTTTAAAATATTAATAATGTATTTTTTAAAAGACATCCTATCATCTAAAATGAAATAACTCGATTAATTTATTTGAAGAGATAACACTGGCTCCTATTGGGGGTGAAAGCCTCCCTGTGAGGTTTCAAGAACCACAGAACCAATGCCTTTCCTGTAAAACGAAAATGCAAACCTATCTACTAGTGCTTCCATTGGGCATGGAGTTGTTTTGCAGAAAAAACAAAGAACCGAAAATAAAATTTACAATGACAAGGCTTTGAAGCATTAGATGAAATAGAGTTTCAGAAAACACCCAATGACTGGGCCACCAAACATTTCTTCACCTTCCAGACTTTGCAGAATGAAGGTGTTGTTGTGTTGCACTTGAGTTATCATGAAAGGACCAGTTCAAAAAGAATCAAATTTGTCGTGCTTTCCTTTATCTTGTTTGAGGGCATCCCATTTTAGAACCCTGTCACCCACCTGAAAGTTGTCCACCTTTTCTTTCCTGTCAAATGTATAATTGATCCTCTTTTGATGAGCTTCTAATTTATCCACCAGCTATTCTCTGACTTGCTATAATTTTACCAAGTCAAGCATTCTTCTTACCATATCATTTGATTTGGTTTGTTCCTCCTGAAAGAATTTAGCCACTGGTAGAACTAGCTGAATGGGGAAAATGGCATCAGTGCCATAAACCAGTTTGAAGGGGGAAGTTCCTATGGATTTCTTGTTAGTCACTTTGTCTGCCCAAAGAACAAACTTTAGTTTGGAATCCCATCTCCTTTGATTATCCTCCAACAACTTTCTGATGATTCTGACTAGACTCTTATTGGACGACTCGGTAAGACAGTTTCCTTGAGGGTAGTAGGAAGTAGAGTGTACCAATTGAATGCCCATTGAATTACACATGTCAACCAATGCATCAAATTTGAAGACTGCTGCGTTATCTGTCACTAGCCTTTTTGGGCAACCAAATCTGATCAGAATGTTTTCATAGAGAAACTTCACGATGACCTGATGAGTGGCATTTCTAGTGGGGATTGCCTCTATCCACTTGGTAAAATAGTCAGTGGTTACCAAGATCCACTAAATATGACCACTAGACGAAGGATTAATCTTGACTATGAAATCTAATCCCCACTACTGAAAAGGACCATTCACTACAATAGGTCTAAGGGGTAGAGATTTTAGTTGTTGTTTTCCTGTGAATCTTTAGCACTTATCACAAGATTTCACAAAGGTGCACACATCTGAAAAAAGAAAAGGCCAGTAATACCCAACCCTTAGGATTTTATGAGCTGTGGTCTTCCAGTAATGATGGCCTCCACAAATAATTGAATGAAACCGATGCATGACTTTAGGTGACTCATCTTTGTCTAAAAATCTTAGTAGTAAACCAATAGGATCTTTCCAATATAAAATATTATCATTAATGCAAAATTTAATTGATCTGAGCTTAAAGGCTCGGTCTTGAGTCATGCTAAGTTCAGGAGAAACCTCCAAGTTCTATAAAAAATGAAAAATAATTGAATACCACTCACATGAAACCAAATTCTCGGCCACTCGCTGGCTGTCATGTTGTTCTTCCACTGCTACCCTTGTTTGCAAACTTGTCGAACTTTCCCCAATGAAATTTATGTCCAAAAGATCATAGTTCTCTTCTGTCAAAAGCTTGGCAAGGCCTTAGCTTTTTACTAGCTTATTGGGCTTCACTTCTATGTCAAACTCAATCAGCTTTGCGATCCATTTAGCTCTCTTTCCATCAATATCAGGTTGGTTCAAGACATCCTTCACAGAGGCTGAAGGAACATAGGCCACAACCTTTGCATGGAGGATATAAATTCTGAAAGATTTTAATGACTTAATGAGAGAATAAGCTTGTTTTTATATAGGATCATACATTAGTTCAACATCCCTAAGTGATTTGCTGAAGAAATCCACCGGGTGATCAAGACCTTCATCATCTTTTTGTAACAAGATTGCTGCCACTGTGTCATAGGAAGAAAAAGAGAAAATATAGAAATTCTTGGTGTAATCCAGACTGATTAGTGTGGGATATTCCATGATAGCCTGTTTGATATCCTGAAATGAACTTCTTGCATTTTCTGTCCATTTTATCTCAGATCCCTTTTTTAGCATAGCGGTTATATGTTTCACTAACTCAACAAAATTAGGAATAAACCTTCTGACAAAATTTATCTTACCAAGTAGGGATTGGATATCCTTCTTTGATCTTGGTATGGACAACTTCTAAATTGCTTCCACTCGAGCTGGATCAATTTTCACTCCCTCTGCTGAAACAATGTGGCCTAGGAGCTTACCCTTCTTGAGACCAAATTGAAACTTTTTGGGGTTCAATGAAATCCCAAAATGTCTGCATTTCAAAAATACTCTTTTCATATGCTTCAGATGCTCTTCATGACTACTAGAATAAACTATGATATCATTAATATAGATGAGGACAAACTTGTCCTTCTCTCCCACGAAAGCTATGTTCATGGCCCTCTGAAAAGTGGCCCCAACATTCATTAGCCCGAATGGCATCTTGGCGTACATGAAGGTACCCCAAGAAGTAGTAAAGGAAGTTTTTTCTTGGTCATCAGGATGTACAGAAACCTGGTTATATCCTGAGAAGCCATCTAGGAAAGACATGACAGTGGCCCCTGAAATTCTTTGCAACAAGTGTTCCATCTTGGGTAGGGGATGGTTGTATTTCTTTGAGCATTTGTTTAAGTTTCTAAAATCAATGCATAACCTGATCTCACCATTTTTATTTCTCACTATTACTAGATTTGCAATCCATTTAGAGTATCTTAATGGGATTATGATTTTGGCATCAAGGAGGTTTTTGATTTCTTTTTCAATTACGGGCAATAGGAGAGGACTGATAGGTCTCATTTTCTGTTTGAAAGGGATGTAATCTTTCTCAAGGGGATCTTATGTTGAATGGAATCAAGATCATAGGTTTTCAGATCACTGTATTTCTAGGCAAAAACATCAACAAATTCCTTCATAATGCTGCAATATTACGACCTCTGATCAACAGTTAATTTAGTGGAAAGATTTATGAATTTAGGATGATTTTGGCTTCCTATATTGTGCTCATGGACAATGGGATCCTTCTCCTTCTTATCAGGTTTATAGGGGACATCGTTTTGGTCGAAAAACTTCTCAAGAGGCACCAAACCCCGAGGTATATAATTGTTGGGCAGCTGAACGATATCATGTTGACCCATTTTTATTTTTAGCTTAGGATTCTTAGATTCCTCTACATTTTGATTTTCCTGGTCAATATGCATATCATAAAATTCATCTAAAACCAGAATAAATCTACTAAGTTCATCATCATCTTCAAAAACTTTCCAATATTTGACATTGTCGGACATGGATGGTCTATATTTGACTTGGATTTCATAATTTAGTTTAGGAGGCATGGGAGGAACGAACATACTGGCTGAGACAACAAGTGAATCAACAAGGTGATTCATATCTCTGGGTATATAATAAATATCAAAAATGGAAAAAGAGTCCCTGATTTTCCATACCTCATCCCTGTAAGCTTTCAACCTGACATGTTTTTCTTGGAAAGTACTATTCACTTGCTGTATGATGAGATCCGCATCTCCAAACACCTTTAGTCCTTTAATTCCCATCTCCTTGGCATAATTTAATCCCAACAACAAAGCCTCATACTCTGCTATATTGTTAGTAGTTTTGAAATCAAGTTTAAAAGACAAATGAATAGCCTCTTTTGAAGGAGAAATCAAAACTACACCTGCACCTGCTGAGTCTTTGGTACTGGCACCATCAAAGAACATCCTCCAAATAGGAGTACTCTCTCCATAAATCTGCTGATAAGTAGGCTTTGTGAGCTACAAAGGAGCTGGCTGAGAATCATCTATTTGCATAATGCATGCCCCAAAGTCTGTGTCTAATGCATAGATGGGATGGTTTACAGAGTTCTTCCCATCACTAATAATGTAGGCAAGCTGATTTTCTCTGTACAGTCTCTTTAGCTCTCCTCCAAACACTAGGACTATGGCATACAAAAGATCCATCTGCAAGGTACCTCCTAGCCTTTTTCTCCATGAACGTAACAAGAGGAGGCCTAACTTGGGTGGGATATTAGCCACTACAACATCCATTACCATGCTTCTCATTGGTAGCTGGGCAAGGTTTATGACAAGGTATTTTATGAGTCAGAGGCATATGACTTTCCTAGAGTCGAAAGAGAAGAGATCATGGTAAGGATTTGTGATGTCAAGCCCAAGTTCATCCATCACTGCTTAGGCATAAGATTGTGTGACGCTCCCGAGTCAAGCAAGCAGTTGTGAAGGATCTTGTCATGGATATTTAGGGATATCTAGAAGGGTGGAAAAGACTCATCTTAGTCTTCTACCATAGGTCCTATATTCATTTTGGGATTGTCATCTTGAAGATTTATATAATCAGTAGCTGGGGGAGTCTTTGGTTGAAGGGACTTCAGAATAGCATACTTGAATATGTCATTCTTCATAAGCTAAGTTAATGGCATAGGTATTTTCACCTTCTGAATTTCTGATTCATATTTTATTGGAAGGTTTTACCTCGTTAGAAGGAGCTCTGAGGGACACCTGTTCTTTAGCTTGGGGCTGTAATTGCTTCTGCTACTGTTTTGCAGGAGTGGAGGTTTGCTTTGCAGGAGCAGAAGGCTGCTTGGCAACATCATCTTTCTTTTTTCCAGGGGTAGCAAGCAATGGTTTTGGAGTGGCAGTCTTAGATCTTAAATTGTAACCTGGCTGATCATTTGTCTGATAAAAAGATTCTTCAATGCTTGTTTCATTAATCTACTCATTCATCCGGGCCTCCTCATAATCTGTTTGTGTCAATAAGGAGGAATCAATATCATCCCCAAAGAAATTGATGTTGTCTTCTTCTTCACCTTCATCATGAGATAGCTCCTGCTCTTCTTCTAGCACTGCATTTTGGAAGGGGGCCTTGATCCTTTGGTCTTCAGCTGCATTCTTGTCTCTCTAAAGGATCTGAAGCTGCTGGTTGTTCCTTCTATAAGGGAATGCATTGGGACTCCTAGGAGCATAGACATTAGGCTCTTTACTTCTTGCTGGCTACTGAATCTAAATTTTTAGTTTTGACATTTCCGAGGTTAAGCTATCCAACATCTTGGCCATCTTTTCCATTTTGGTGTTTGAAGAAGAAGAAGGATCAACAGACGACTTCTTTCTCTCAATTTTTCCTTTAAGATTCTGAGATGCCATAATGTTAGATTCAACCTCAAGAGAAACATCTTGCATTAAAGCAAGTGTGGCTGACCTTCTTTCTCTAAGGATTAAGCAAAATTCTGGATCAAAGGCAGAAGAGTAAGTAATCTTTGCTGATGCATCAATTGGCTTGATCTCTGTAGGGATCTTGCCAAACATCTTATTGAATCTTTTGGTGAAGTCCGAGATAGACTCCCCATTTTATCTTCTTAGATTTCCAAATTTAGTAATATAATACAAGAGGTCTCTTCTTTCTCCCCAATGTTTCAAAAACACTTCATCTAATTTCTCAATACCTACCATTAAATTTGCTGCCAGTTCCTTGAACCACTTCCTGGCTTGACCATCCAAGCTTTGCACAAAAATTCTGGTCCAAACATCTTCCTTTGAAATGTTAATATTCTCAGTATAATCATAGAAATATTCTATATGTTCTTCAACAGTATAATCTCTAGATCCAGTAAACTTTGGCATATATTTCTGATAATCCCCTGTTGGCATGGCTGATAAGGGATTTGGCAACATAAGAGGGGCATACCTATTGGCTAATATTTGTTCCATTTTTGTCAAAGCGACAGCCATGGAAATGTTGGGGGTTGATGCAGAGGAAGAGGTTTCTGTAGATGATGGCTGAGATGGGATAGGTGGGACTATGGACAATGGTGGTCTTAATTCACTGAGGAATGAAGGGGAAGCACTGGTAGGATGACTACCCTGGAATGTGTTTCCTGAATAAGGTGGAAAGTAAGAAGCTCTGTAAAACTGACCAAGCAGCAAGGCCAATTTTTCTTCACCCTTAGAGGAAAGATCTTGTAAAATGTCTTTAAGAATGGGTAGACTGGTATGAGTATGAAAAAAACTTTCTACAGGCTCAGTTGGTGAAGAATTCAAGGAAGAGGAAGAGTCCTCTTCTTGGATAGATTCTACAACTTCTTCCCCTAAGTTGGATATAGTAACATGCTCAGAAATAGAATCTATAACATTAGAGGAAATTGAAGGCTCGTCACCCTTCAAGCTTTTAGACACAATTTCAATTTTCTGAGAACTAGAAGTTTCAACAGAAGGGGATTTGACAAGAGGTTCTCTAGATACAAAAGAAGAAGTGTTTCTTGAAATACTTGGTTTAGATGCTCTTGCAGATCTGGAAGTTTGTCTTTGCAATGCGTTTCCACTTCTGATGATCTTCTTAGGGTCTGGAACTGGTGTTTCCAATGGTCTTTCTTGGTTTTCTCTGGTATGAGCCCTTCTCGGAGCCACTTCATTCCAATGGAGTCATCAGATAGATGATTACAACAAAAAATGTGTCCAAACTTTGTCTATCATCAAAGTTGGATCTTGTCGTCTCCCAAGGAATCCGAGCTTCAATCTCCTCTCCCTGACAATGACACCAATTTTTTATCACTCCAGGAAACTCTCCTAGGCTATATCTCAGATATGCCTTGTAACTTAACCTTTTTGTAATTATTTTCTCAATAATGGGTGTGGGTTTGGATCAAGATGAATATCTAAATCACTGGATTGTATCTTCAAGACAATCTAGCTATATTCATGTAGTACAAGGCCTTCAAGAGCTATTATCAGATAGGTTTGTATATAAAATGGATAAGAAAACCAATCAATTAACCAGAACACATATAACAATATATATGATGGGTCAAAAAACTAGCAAAGGGTGCTTATGATTCTTTCTTAATAATCAAAGGTAAGATGATAGTTACCATGGGACCTTTAAACATAGACAAAGAAATGATTTCAACTCATAGACATAGAAAAAGATAAAGAGAGACTGATAATAACAATGAAAGAAGCTTGTAGGCTTAATATATTAAAGAAAGTGTCTTTATCATAATAACAGTGGATTACAAGACTCAAAATCGAACCCTTTGTTCATCAAATGTTCTGGACTTTATAGCCCTTTACACACAGTTTCAAGATCCTATACTTTTGGATCGAATTTTGACTAAAATAGAAAATCAATAACTGGCCCAAGAAAATAGGAAAAGATCCTATAAACTAGGTCAATTCAAATCCTCGAATGATCTTTATGTTCTTCAGATTCTTTGGTAGGTGTAGTGAGCCTTCTGAGGTTGTTGGATTTCATGTGATATGGGAGGATTCGAACATGACACCTGTTGACAGTTAAACAACTTTATATCCTTGAAAATAACTAACTGTTTTTGACCTTTCTGTCTTGTAGAGCATCTCTAAAACCAAAACAAACTCTTGATCAGGATGTCATTAATTATTTTCCATCGATTGGAACCATTTCTGAGGCTTTTGGACAAGGAAAACTTGGACCTGTGCAAAAATATTAACTTTTTGCCTTATCAGTGCTTTCGGTAGCTAGAGTAGACATAATTCAGACCAATTAGCGACCGAAATCTCTGCTTTCGATGGCTAATGAAAAATCGATATGTTTGCCTAAGCCACTGAAACCTGAGACTAGTGAAATTATCAAAATTTCAAAAATACCTTTAGTCTTAGCTCAAAAACGCCTTAGGGCTGATCTTTTAAGGCTTCTGCATCTTTCTCAAAGGCTGTAGGGTTATTTGCTGCCTTTGGTTCATTGCAATGAACTGCCACCTCTACTAGGGTTTCAAGAGTAGCATGTGTCTAAGCTTGGTGTTTTGAAGACATAGCTTGTTTCCTCAAAGCATTGACCTTTTTCTTCAAGGCCTGAGCTACTCTCCATAAGCTGTTGTAGTCTTTTAAAATATTGTCCTTCTTTTTCTTTTTCTTTATGCTTTCATGAGCTAATATTCCAAGGATGAGTTTCTTTCTACAAAGTTATTCAATAGGGTTTCATACCTGGTTTTGATTACCCTTTCTAGAACTTCTTGCTCAACTAAATTCTTCTTAATCTTCTTGATTTCCTTTGATTTACTCTACTTTACTCGTTTTCTAGATGAAGCATCTGCAATTTGTGGTTCTTGTTCTTCTTGAGGTGTAGGTGATGGAAGGTATTCATAACTTGCTATGTATATATCTACAAAAACATAATTTTCATGCTCTGTGGTGACTGAATCCTCATGCCTTGTTTCAATCTGGTGCTCTTCATCCTCCGAGTCTGTGTAAGGAAGATTAAGAATTCTTTTGTTCACTGAGGATTCTTTGGCCTTTTCTTTTTCACTGTTAAATTCAATTTCTTCTTAGAGGAAGGAGAGGGTTGATTAACTGGAGCTGGAGAGATATCTCTCCTCCTCCTCTTTCCACTTCTGGGAGTAGAAGACTTCTTGGAATGAGGAATCTTTTTACCCTCTTGATGTACCTCAGTTTGGAAATCATTCCAGAACAAGAAATAATTCCACTCTTTGCCTCTTCTTTGCAACAACTCACAAACCAAAATTTTAATCAGACTGTGGTGGGATAGTCTACCTGCAACTTTATTGGGTTTGGCCTTGACTTGATGAGCCATTTTGGATAAGCTTCTGTGGAGAAAATAGGGTAGATTGAGTGGGTTTCTACCAGTCAAATGATTTATGAGTTTAAAATGGTAAATCATCACTCTGTTATATTGCCCTTCACAATTTATATAGACCATTATGGATTTTAATAACTGCTGCCATTTTCCTTCAAGGAAAGACATAGGGATGTCTTTCTTCCATATCAAACCCCTATGTTCTGGTTTCAAATAAGACCTGAATTCAACATTCTTAGTAACAGTAATTTTAAACCATTTTTCTCCAGTCCTGGGAAGCTCTGTCACTTCGGTTATGAGGGCTTCATTAATCTCAAATTCATCCCGACCTATGATTTCTTTCTTTCCATCGAAATTAAGGACAAAGGCCTTTGCCACCTGCTGATGAGAACTCTGTAATTTTTTGCAAAAATTATAACACCTTGCATCCCTGAATAGTTGACATACCTCTAGGTGTGATTCTAAGCAACTGATGTCATCAAGCTCTTTCCTCAGGGTTGACCCTCCTTTCTTCATCTGCCACAATGCTTCTGTTCACTTGTGATCAAAGAAATGGATTTCGGGGGAGAGTTACACAACGTATAGTTGGGGAGATTCAACTCGGTTGTGACAGAAAAGAGAAAACTGAGGCGATCTTTAGAACACGACACTGATTACAAGGGATGCAACATAATGGTTTTTGACTTGCAACAATCATGGTCGATAACTATAATGATGGAGGGTACGTAAGCATATGGCTTGATGATACAACAATCCTGAAAAGATTCGCTTATATCATACATAGATCAGCTCCTGGTCATGATTGGTTCGTTCTCCTATCTTTTCGACAACTAATTTTCAATTATAAAACTTCAAACCTGATGGTTGAAACATGTGAAAGGACGTGAAGACTCCTCCCCGGATTCTGCGATTTAGGTGGCTAAAATAACCCTGAATTCCTTACCAAAAGATAAGGATTTTGATGGCTAATGGACAATCAAAATGTTCGCCTAAGCCACCGAAACCTGAGATTTGAATTAGATCAAATTAAAACTAAAAAAAAGTTTATTTTGACTTTATTACATGCATAAAGCTTTCAAAAATGAGCTTTAAAAAATTAATAATGTATTTTTTAAGAGACATCCTATCATCTAAAATGAAATAACTCGATTGATTTATTTGAGGAGATAACACACT
Source organism: Picea mariana (assembly GCA_032191745.1). Taxonomy (NCBI): domain Eukaryota; kingdom Viridiplantae; phylum Streptophyta; class Pinopsida; order Pinales; family Pinaceae; genus Picea; species Picea mariana. The sequence goes on along the minus strand of JASDQU010208146.1, from coordinate 14,763 downwards.
CAACTGCCTCATGCCCATAGGACTGGAGCATGATGGTGAGTGAAACCAAAGGAGGTCGAATGAGGTAGTCAACGACATGATTTGTGATCCCTGTCTTATACTTGATGTTGAGATGGAACTGTTGCAAGTAGGTGGACTACTTTTGATGGAGGTTGTTCTGGAACTTCCCTTGTGTCTGTATGAACTACAGAGGCTTGTGATCAGTGTCGATGATTGTCTCCTTTCCAAGAATGTAATGTTTCCATTGACGAAAGGCTTGTACAATGGAATACATTTCCTTGTCATAGGTGGGTTATATACAAAAAAATATGAGAGTGTCTCACTATGGTATGCTACCAGATGGCTGTGCTGTGTGAGAACTATGCCTACAACATAATCGAATGCATCAGTCTCAATCTTGAATGGTTGTTGCAGATAGAGTAAGGAGAGTACTGGAGATTAGCACAAGCGATGATTCATATCATCAAATGCTTGTTGTTGTGCCTTCCCCCACATGAAATTTCCCTTGCCACTGCCTTTGGTCAATTGGCTGAGGGCCCATGCAATATGGGAGAATCCCAACATGAACTCTCAGTAGAAGTTGGCAAGTCCCAAGAAGATCTGAAGCTCGTTTAGTGTGGTCGGGGCTGACCAATAAAAAATGACTTGGATATTAGCTGGATCCACATGTACCCCATGCTCATCAACAATTTAACCCAAGTATTGGACCCTGTTCATGCCAAAGGAGCATTTTTCCAAGTTGGCATACAACTTATGTTGCCGCACAGTGCTCAAAACCTGTTGAATATGTTGCATGTTCTCCTCCTAAGTTTTGCTGAAGATGAGTATGCCATCCAAATATACCACCACAAAAGAGTTGGTGAAGGGTCTCAATACATCATCCATTAACCTCATGAAAGTGGCCGGTGCATTTTTTAAGCCAAAGGGCATGAACAACCATTCAAAGAGACCTTCTTGAGATTTGAAAGATGTCTTCCATACATCAGTTGTCTCGATGGAAACCTGGTGGTAGCCAGACTTTAGGTCATTCTTGTTGAATAACATTCCCCCCTTGAGTTGGTCAAGAAGGTCATCAATTCGGGGAATTGGGTACGGATTCTTGACTGTGATTTTGGTTAATGCTCTATAATCAAAGTAGAGCCGCCAGGTCCTGTTGGCCCTTGACCAAGTTTTGAGGAAACATTGGTCGTGTTTGAACACTTTTGGGACTTCGACAAGCTGGTCGAAGATGGAGCTCCCAAGTGGAGCTAAGATCACGGAATGTCACTTATTTTGCGGACTTGTGGACCCAACAAAGGGTTTACTAGGGTTTATTTAATAGGTTATGGGATGTCATCCCATGGGTTTACCCATGTTCAAGCCTTTTGTAAATGTATAAATAAGTATAATCTTAGTGCAAGAAATGTAAGAGATTTGGCTATTGGCTTAGTGAATGACTAGTTGGCTTTGTGAAAAAAGTATGTTAAGACTTGCGGAGCTAAGTGCAAGTGTTTTATAAGTTTCTCTGTGCTACTAAGGAGTTGGCTCTATGCCTTGAACTAGCTTTTTGGAAGGAGGATCTGGTGCACAACTCGTAGATCTCCTATCCTCTGTGGAGTCTGGCTCTGTGGCTTTGTGCACATGAGCAAAAGAATGTAAGAAGATTGAAGACTAATAAAGAAGAAGAAGAAGTTGGTGGAGGTAGCCCCACACTGGGGTGAACCATGTATATCCTATGTCCTGATGTTCTTTATGCGATGTGATTTATGATTTATGCTGGTTATTTGCTTAGTGTTGTTGTTGTTATGTTGTAGCTTAGTGCTTAATGGTGTTAAAGATGAATGAATGCTAGATCTGAGCTAATGCTATGTGCTAAGTGATTGAAGGTACTTGATATTTATTGTTACTACGTTGTTCTGTACTTAGGTTTTGATCTGGGATGTGAATGAGAATCATAACCTAATGGATATTGTTGGCTAAGTGCTCTGTTAAGTGTTGTAATCATAGATCTGTGTCCTAGCCTTGTTGTAGACACCCGAGTCCTACAACCTCCCTGCCTCTACTTTGTGTGAGAATTCATCTACTTCGCAGGTGTTGCCGAAAGTGCCGGTAGTTAGGGTTTTTTTGGTGTCTTGTTGAAGCGTTGAACCCTGGGTCTGACCCTTTTCCAACAAATGGTTCTGTTGCTAGGACCTGAAACTGTGATTGCCGGGACCTGAAGAAAACACAAAGCTTTGTGCATAGTTTTGTTGCTGTAGTGTGCAATATTCTACTTGACTTGCAAAGCTCTGTGCTAATAAAGAAACCAAATCTGAAGAAAAGAGGTAAGATCTTAAAGATTTGTTCTCTAGTAAAGGTAATATAAGTAGAAAATTTTGCTTCGAAAGTATGAATCTAGGTCTTTTTGATAGATTTTGTTCGAGTCTAAAAACTAGGGCACAATTAGAAGAAATAGTCGATCTAAATAAATTTGATAGAAATAAATAAAAATATGTTATTCCTATTCATAGAAAGAATTTTTGGACTAATAAGTGGATGTAGGAACCTAGAAAGAATTTTTGTAGATTGCAGGTGCAACACTATGATCCCAGTGCCCAGTACAAGAGAGGCTGGGGATCATTTAAAAGAAAGAGAGGATTGAAACTATGTTATAATTGCATAAGGCTGAGACATCTTGCTAAGGAATGCCCTAGTACATGTCCTATTTGTATTTGTTGTAAAGTTATTGGTCATGAGGTTGAGGATTGCCCAAGAATGATTGCTAAAGTTGAAAATATGAACATGAGACAAGAAAATTCTGAATAAGGACAAGAGACTAAGGATATATAAAAGAATCATATGGAAAAACAGTCAGAGACTATGTTAATATAGTTAAAATAAGTAATGTATGATCATAGAGACATCAATTTACCAGAGATATTGAAAGAAAAACAACTCATAGTTACAAGAATAGAAGACTTCGACATGGACTATTTATTGGATGAAGAAACACATGTGAATATTATGCCAGAAAGCACTTGGGAAAATTTGGGAAAGCCTGCTATGATACATTCATTGGGAAGGATAGGCTTGTTTAAAGGAAAGATGATAACCCTATGTGGAAGAGTTACTAATATACCTATGATTTCTCATGAAACATCGACTGTAGAAGAGTTTGGAGTCATTAAGTTTATTGAGAACAACACCCCTTTTACACTTTTATTAGGAAATACTTGGATTGAGAAAGATTAGATCAGAAGGAAAACAAAGGAAGAAGCTACATAACAAAAAAATAAATAACTAAGGGACCTCATAGCCCAGAAAATAGAGCGACTAATAGAAGAACAAGAGGATAAGTCGAAGCAGCAGAACACAAGAGAACTAGTTGTCGAGGTTGAAAGAACGCAAAGAGGCCTGAAGGACCTATCCATGTAAGAAGAAAGTATGTCCACCCATGACATAGTAGGTAAAGAGGCATTACCTTCGAACCCTTTGAAATAACATTGACAGTGCGAAGTTACCATGCTAAGAGAAGTCAAGAATAAAAATGGAAAGAGAAATCCAGAGACTCAGATCATGGGAAAGAAGGAAAGGAATCTCAGTAAGAAGAAATCCAAGTTAGAAAAACTATGAGAAGTTCCAGAAAATACTTTGCAGGAGGCAGATCTATAGAATTTGAACCTCACCAGAAAAATAGAACCACACATAATGGGATTTCTCCACGACGAAGCGATATGACCATTGGAGGTGCCCCGATCGTTAGAATATCGCCCCAGAATGACTAGAAGCAAGATATTAAGGCATTTCCATGCATGACACCAAATACATTGTACTAGTACAAACCACTAGTGAAGTTCCACACAGCTCAACACTTTATCTACATCACTACGTGTAGGGATGAGAGTAAGGAGGAATTGCAGTCCTATTATAAGATGACCAATGAAGATATGGAGGAGATCACCAAAGAATGGACAACAGAGTTCCTTGTACCAGTTTAGGATGCAGAAATTTTCGACCCCGACATCATCGAAAATCCCTTGGTCACCTGGGTCGAACATGATGGATATACTAGCATGAAGAAAAAGAAGAAAAAGGAGGAAGTGCATAACATAGAAACCGATGAGGAGGACAACGCCTTAGAGGAAAGTAGGCCTGAATCACCCATAAGAGGAGGAGGAGACGAAGTGAATGAATAAGAAGGAGGGGAAGAAGGAGAAAGCATGAAAAAGGTGAAGTTACACTGCTGAAGGATCTCCATACCGAGGCTAAAATATCAAAGAAAAGGAAGGTTTCTCCGTGGAAACCTTCAGCAAGAAATAAGACCCACACCAATAAGCCTCAGTCAAAGAATGTGATTACAAAGGAAGATTTCGGTCTAATCATCGCAGCCGTAGAGGACACTTCAGAGGATATCTTGCAAAGACATGGAGTGAAGCAGGAAACATTGTATGAATGAATCAAGAAAGAGTTATCCATTCGAGTTGTGCAGTTCCTACTGTGCCTTCTTCATTGAAGATTGCAGAATTGGGGGATTATCCCACCCAATTACGAAGGCTAGCAGATGCAATAGAGGTTTGACTTTGTCGAGTCCAAGAAGAAAAAGAGCAGTCTAGAGAATCCTTGAAGAAATAAAAGGAGGAGGTCTTAGAGAAACTTGGAGTTGCGCAGAAGGAGAAAGATGAAATTAGGGCGATGTTCGAGGAGGAAAAAGAGAAGATCCAGAAAGAAAAATACCAGCTACTCACAGAGAAGAATGTGGTTAAAGAAGAAGTGACTAAAGCAATTTGCTCTATGCTAGGCTTGGCACAAGAGGAAGAAGAGCTAGACGAGATTCAAGTGGGGAAGCTTGCTGAGGCCATTCAACAACTTCAAGAAAGATTAACGTAGTTAGAGCTTCAAGCAGTGCCGAGCACTCCACAAGAAGTGTGCGATTAGAGGGAAGAAATCACCAAGAGTGCAGTTTGAAGGATCAGGGAAATCACCTCAGAATGTAACCAATTGAGTGATCTTAGTGCAGAGACCTATGAATGCCTCACAGAAGATCCAAATATGAGGAAACTAGAAGCACAATTCAAGGAGGCACAACAATAGGAATCCACCGTCCAAGCATAGATGAATTTTATCACTGCATTTGAGAGGATGAAAAGATCATAGGAACAACGTATAGTCCAACAACAAGTTACGTCCATCCAGAGAAAAGTCATGGAGGTTACACAAAGGCTACAGCCGATGCAGGAGGAAGCCTACATGCTTTTTGAAGAGATTGAAGGACAAGGCTCACAACTAGACCAAGTGGTTGTGACAGTGGAACAACGTCTGGAAGGGCCTGTTATTGAGAAAGTGATTTAAGAGTTCGCTGAGAAGGAAGCTCTGGTGAAGCAACAAGTTGAGGTAGCTCAAGGCCTTTGAAGAAACGTTTCCTAGATCTGAGTGACTCGGGACGAGTTACAGGTGAGTTTTAGGGGCCCGTTGGCCCTTGACCAAGTTTTGAGGAAACATTGGTCATGTTTGACCACTTTTTAGACTTTGTCAGGCTGGTAGAAGATGGAGTGCCCAGGCAAAGTTGAGATCGTGGGATCTCACTTATTTTGCAGACTTGTGGACCCAACAAAGGGTTTACTAGGGTTTATTTAATAGGTTATGGGATGTCGACCCATGGGTTTACCCATGTTCAGGCATTTTGTAAATGTATAAATAAGTAGAAGCTTAGTGCAAGCAATGTAACAGATTTGGCTATTGGCTTAGTGCATGACTAGTTGGCTTTTTGCAAAGAGTATGTTAAGACTTGCAGAGCTAAGTGAAAGTGTTTTGTAAGTTTCTCTATGCTACTAAGGAGATGGCTCTGTGCCTTGACTTGGTTTTAGGAAGGAGGATCTAATGCGCAACTCACAGATATCCTGTCCTTTGCGGAGTCTGACTCTGTGGATTTATGCACAGGAGAAGAAGAATGTAAGAATATTGAAGACTAATAAAGAAGAAGAAGAATTTGGTGGATGTAGCCCCACACTGGGGTGAACCAAGTATATCCCATGTCCTGATGTGCTTTGTGCGATGTGATTTATGATTTATGCTGGTTATTTTCTTAGTTTTGTTGTTGTTATGTTGTAGCTTAGTGCTTAATGGTGTTAAATATGAATGAATGGTAGATCTGAGCTAATTCCATGTGCTAAGTGATTGAAGGTACTGTATCTTTATTGTTACTGCATTGTTATGTACTTAGGGTTTTATCTGCAATGTGAATGAGAATCATAACCTAATGCATATTATTGGCTAAGTGCTCTGTTAAGTGTTGTAATCAAATATCTGTGTCCCAACTTGGTTGTAGAGACCTAAGTCCTACAACCCCCCTACCTCTACCTCGGGTGAGACTTCACATGCTTTGCAGGTGTTGCCGAAAGGGTCGGTAGTTAGGGTTTTTTTGGTGCATTGTTGAAGCGTTGAACCTTGGGTTTGCTCCTGTGCCAACATGTCCCATCTTTCTTCTGCACTAGTACAATCGATCTTCCATAAGGGGATGAGATGAGTCTAATGTGCCCATTTTGAAGCAACTCTTGTATATGATGCTTGATTTCCTCATTTTCCATCAATGAGCAATGATAGACTGGTCCATTAGGAAGAGGTGCACTGGAGGCTAGATCAATTGGATGCTTGATTTGGCAGTGTTTCAGTACCCCAGTGGGTGAGGAGAAGATGTCTCCATACTCTTCCACAATCCTGTCACTTGCTTCTGCTGCAAAGAGAGGCTCTGTGTAGAGGCCATGGATGTGGAAACGACCTTCTACTTATTGTGAGCATGGATCACAATGAATACAAACTTCTCGGTCTATGAAATGACATTAATGCATTTCTTAGTAGAGATTAAGGAAATAACGATAGGTGACACTACCTCTGGTATCTTGTACAATTGTCTACCCAAAGTAATAATAACACTACGAGGTCTAGAATCATACACAAAATGTCGCTTCCACAAATATGGTTGTACTGAAAGAACATCACAAAATTCAAGGGGAGAAACATCACACAATACCTCGTCTTTTAAGGGATTGATGCCGTAGGGCAGACGATTCCGTTGGATAACACAAAGATCTCTTCCCTGGCAAAGCCAACCAATGGTGTAGGGCTGCAGGTGCGAAGTCGTCAACATATCCAACCGCTTGATGACCTATGTTGAGATTAGGATATTTTGACTACTGCTATCGACAATGAAATGAAGTAGATCCCCTTTTACCCACATCTATGAGTGAAAGAGGCATTCCCCTTCCTATGGTTATTTTGGTTCGCTTGGATGGACTTTGGTGGTAGAAATAGTGGCACTGGGTTGAACATCGATAATCCACTTCCCTCCTTCTGGATTTGATTAAGAGTCAGAATATTACTTTGACTTGGAAGCTTTCAGCTCATCCACCATTGACTGCTTGGAGCAACATTCTTCAGTGTTGTGCCAAGGGATTTTATGGTATTCACACCATTTTCCCGTGCCCTTTTTCGACTTCTCATTACCCTTCCCATGTTGTGGCTTGGATTGGTTTTCCTGAGAGTGGCCATATTTTCTTTGTCCCTTGTTTTTTGGGTTGGGGCTGCCTTTTCCTTGCTTCGGCCGTGAGGAGTTTGCAGCTCCAAACTCTTGCCTCTTTTGCTTAATTTTCTACTCGATCTAGAAAACATATCTATAATCCGTACCCAATGATGCAATGTCCAAAAAATTCATTTCTGTTTGAATGTATCTATGCGAACAACCATTGTATTTGAGTACCATATGTCATTCAGAGTCTTTGATACCCAATTAGGTGTGCAGGGTATGGAAAATATTGGTGAAATTTGGTGCTATCTGGTCCCTTTACTAACACAGAGTGGTCCATCTTGTGTACTGGTCCTTGTAGCTTCCAACATGGTAGTATTGTTCTTTAATTGCATCCATGAAGGAATACCATGTGGGAGCGACCATAAATTTTTCATATTCCTCTATGTCCCTTTGCTTAGAGTAAGTATCCCACTAGTCCTTAACATGGGGGACGACCTTAAGGAGTGAAAAAAGTAATCTTTTCCCTATCGGAAAAATTGTGGACCGAAAAATACCCTTTGAGCAGATTCAACCAATTATCTACAACATTCGCATTTATCAGTCCTTTAAATAATGGAATATCAAATTTTACCTGTACCTTGAAGGGGGTTGCATGGCTTCTTGATGAATATGTTTCTCCTGTGGTCAACCACTGAAGGATCTGTGCAAATTTATCGATCATTTCGTTCCTTTATCACACAAGGGATTCCTTGAGAAACATTTAAAAAGGATCTCCTGCTCCATCATCTTTCTTTTTGTCTCCCATGGGTTTTTTTCGGGATCGGCACGACTGATATTGCAAAGGCTCGACTTGTTCGAGTCCCAACTTCTTGTACCTAGATCTTGTCGGGGACATGCATGAAGAAAAATAAATGAAGACCAGACCGCTTTGATACCACTGATCCAGATTTATGAGTGGAACAAAATGAACAAAAATCTGGATACAATAACATAGATATATGGAGAACAAAAGCAAATATCCAGTGAACAATAACTTCTATTAAATAAATAAAATAGGTTGAAACTATAAAATTGCATAACTGAAAACAACTTTCTCGAATGGTGGTAGCTATCTCTGAGAAGACATTTTACTGCTACATGTATCCATTTGAGAAGAATGATTATAATGATGCTCCAGAGGCCTTTTTAACATTACTCATGAATTCAAAAACCCTAGACATAAAAAAACCTACCCCTAGGAGGTGAAACACCAAAAGTTATGTGGGCCCCGATGGTTAAGATGGTACCTCAAATTCTTGGGTCATAAATTTTGCATACGACCTCCGTTTTAGGTGCGTGATAGCCCGTTGGAAAGATCTTTTCGAGAACTACAGATTATTTGATCAAAATTAGACTCTGTCTATAGTTTGAATGTGTCAAGCCAAAAATACACTATTTAGGGCCCCACAATGGCCTTGGAAGTACAAAAAGATTTACTTACATGAAAACATCCAAACTAAGCTAGTTGGATTAGGTAGGCGACCACCAATATCCACCTGGAAGCTGTGTAGGGATTTAGAAAACCCCAAAATTGTAGAACCCACAATTACAAAGAATTACAAAAGAACATTATGAACTAAAAACTATCAAGAGGAGCCAGCTGGAATAGGTGGGTAGCCACCAATATCCACCTGAATCATCATGGGACTAAGACAGTTGTCTAGTGGGACCTTACGTGATGATCCCTATACAACCCATGGGGGTGTCTCACTTGACACCCTCAAGATGAATTTCTAAGGATTTCCTAATTAGGGTTATAGAAAAACCCTTGCTCTCTGTAGCTTTGAAACTTTCAATATTCCTTCACATTTTCTCTGTTGCCTCAAACTCGATCTCATATTTTCCAATAGAAAAAAATATTCTCACAAGATGGATATTCAATGAATGTGTGTGTACTTATGAGGGAATCCTTGAGGTGTATTTATACTTTTTCAAGTAACTTCTCTCCTTAATCTTAGGGATTTTTGAACTTTCTTGTTAGAATCACTTTACCCTTGCATTAATGAATTGTAACCAATTAGGGGCTTCTTAACCATTCTTTGGGGATTCCAACTTCATGAGGGAATATCTCCCTAATCGTGAGGAACCACATGGATCACCACCTACCATTGGAAATGACACAATGAGGACTATCCATATATGAGTATGTTCCCTGCAATTACACTATCCTTCATGTACTTATTCCTTGATCAACTCTGTGTTCCATAAACACACCTTCGGGGATTTGTGTAGAGTTTCTTAAATGAACCCATCACATCTATTGAAATCAATCATTATTTTTTAAATCAATGAAAAATAACTCATCATCAATCTTGATCACAAATCTGGGGTATCTCAAATAGTACTCCAAGGGTTGGCATAAATTACAACCAATTTTCCAATATCCATGTCACATCCTTCTTCTGCACCGACATAATTGGGCTCCCACAAGGTGAGGAAGTCAGTTGAATATGAAACTTTTGAATATGACACTAAGGGGTAACCAAGTATAAAATCAATGGGATGTTTGACCTAATAGTGTAGAGGAACCCCTACAGGTGAAATGAAGAGGTATTTTTATTCCTTTACAATCTTGTCCACTTTCTTCTATTGTGCAAAGATAACTTGTGCTAAAGTTGTGGTGGTCAAAGTGACCTTTTGTTCACCTTCACACTGAACCATGAAGAGGATAAATTTAATAGTATAAGATATTACCTTTCAATACTATTTTTCCGAGATCAATGAAATTGTAGTAGCCAAAACTACGTTTGGTACCATGTAGTGATGACCTCCCAAATTAATAATGACACTACGAGGTTGAGAATCATAAATAACATGATGTTTCAACATACAAGGTTTTCCTTAAATAACATCACAAACTTTGAGTGGGGAAACATCACATAGTACCTCATCTTTGAAGGGCTTGATACCGTTGGAAAAAAACACTATTTGATGACATGAAGGTCTTGTCCCTGGCTAAACAAAATGATGGTTTATGGTTGGGGGTGTGGAATCATTTACAACTTCAATATCTTGATGACCTGGGTTGAGATCAATTTCTTTTGGTTCTTGTTGTCAAAAATGAAATGTAGTGGGGTACCCTTCACCCACATGTATGAATGGAAGAGGTGCTCCCCTTTCTCAATCTCCTTTGGCTCGTCTAGTTGGATATTTACAGTTGCGATGGTAGTAGTAGGTTTTTCATTAATGATTTTATTTCCCTTATCATATTCTAAATAAAAGTATAAGTTATGTTTTGAATATTTTTGTTTAACCTTGGACAACAATGACTATTTTGAGCATCATTTATTAGTGTCATGCCAGGGGATTTTTTGGAACTCACATCACTTTCCATTATAATTTTTTGACTTCCCATTACCCTTCTTTTCTTTCCACTTGGATTGGTTATATTAAGGTTCGACTTCATTTCTCTATCCCTTGTTCTATGCATTAGGGTCCCCTTTACCATGATTGTATTGGTTCATATTTGGAGACTCAAACCCTTGCATATTATGATGCTTAAATTTCTACTCAATTTTGACATCATATCAATAAGTGGCTCCCACTCAGGATATGTCCAATAAATCCATATCCATTTGAATGTGATTGTGTAGGCCACTGTGGTACTTTAGAAGAAGGTGTTGCTTCATGTCTTTGATGGCAAACATTAAGTACAAGGTATGGAAGATGTTGGTGTAATCTAGCTATTGGATGTCCTTGTTGAGTGAGGACAATACTAATGGCATAATCAGAGGCATCTATCTCATTCTCAAATGGTTGTTGCAAGTCTAGAAATGTGAGGAATGGTGTGGTATATAGGTTGTGTTTCATATAATGGAATTCTTTATGATATTACCCAAACAAGGAAAAATTGGCTTTATCTCCCCCCATTGTCACTTGACTTAAGGACCAAGCGATATGAGAGAAACCTAACATGAACCTGCGGTAGAAGTTGGCAAGGACCAGGAAACTATGAACATATATTAGAGTGATCAGGTTTGGTCAATCATCAATGACTTGAATCTTTCCTGGGTCCATATGAACCCCATATTCATCCATAATGTATCCTAGGTATTGGATCATATGCACGCTGAATGAGCATTTCTCCATATTTCCATATAAATTGTGTAGCTATAGAGTGCTCAAGACCTACTGAATGTGTTGCAAGTTCTCTACCTAGGTTCAATTGAATATGAGGATGTCATCCAAATATATGATCAAAAAAGAGTTTGTGAATGGATATCATCCATCATCCTCATGAATGTTGATGGATCATTAGTCAAGCCAAAAGAATAAAAAACCACTCAAAGTGGCCCTCTTTAGATTTGAAGTTTGTCTTCCATACATCGCTTGGTTTTATAGCAACATGGTGATATCCTAACTTTAGATCAATATTGTTCAAGAAATTGGCACCATTAAGTTTATAAATAAGATCGTCAATTCGGGGGATTGAGTATTGGTTTTGGACAATGATTTTTTTCAGGGCACTATAATCAATATAGAGCTGCTGTATCCCTTCCTTGTTTTGTATAAACATGATTGGGTTCCCACAAGGTGAGGAGCCTAGTCAAATATGTCCCTTTTGGATGAGATCATTAATTTGACGTTTTATTTCCTCATTCTCTAGAAGGGAGTGTCTGCATATTGCACCATTGGGTAAGGGGGAACCATGTATCAAACCAATGGGATGTTTGACTTGACAGTGAAAAGGAACCCCTACATGTGAAGCAAATAGGTATTTGTACTCCTCTTCAATCTTGTCCACCTACTTATGCTATGTAGAGACCATGTGTTAAGGATGTGGTGGTTGTAGTGACCTGTCGTTCACCTTTAGAATGAACCACAAAGCTAACAAACTTCACATTCTGAGAGATTCCATTTTGACATTATTTTTCCAAGATCAATGAAATTGCAAGATGTTTCCACATACAAGTTTTTCCTAAAAGAACATAAAAAACTTTGAGTGTGGAAACATCACACAATACCTCATCTTTGAAGGGATTGATGTTGTATGAGATGAAAAAATATTGGATGAAACGAAGGTCTCGTCCCTCGCTAAACCATTAATTGTTGGTGTATGGCTCGGGGTTTGGCATTGTTGACAAATTCAATATCTTGATGAAATCATATAAGATCACATTATTTTGTCTCTAGCCATCAGGAATGAAATTTAATGGAGTTCCCTTCACCGAAATATATGAATGGAAAAGGTGCTCCCCTTCTTCAAGCTACTCTGACTCGTTTGGTTGAATATTTGTGGTTATGATGGTAGAATTGGGTTCTAGTAATACCCTTGTTTCCCCCAGCTTGTAATTAATCATTAATTATGATTACATGCTATGGAATGTGAACAATGTAAATTTATTATTGTTTAGATTTACAATAACCAACTGTGGGGGTGAATCATTGAAGTATTGACCATGATATCACTAGAGGAAAGAGTGAGGAAACTGTAGAGAGGTTTCATTATGTCAAAATGACCCAAATTATCTTTGTTGAAATAATAAACCTAATCTTGATCCCAAGGAAAAACAGCTAATGAGAAAAGGACTGGTGGTTGAACAATCAACTACTCCAATGAATGGAAGCGTGGAGGGTCTGGATGAGGAGACATAAACATGTTAGCCCGAAGTACCACAGAGTGCAGTTTCCCGCTGTTGATACTGAGAGGGGGGTGAATCAATATCAAGTACAATTTAAAACCTTTTTCAAATTATACTTAAACCATTCAACTATATCCAATGAGCAATGAACAATAGTATAAGAGTTACACCAATACACCACAATACACTATGCACAATATATGAGAAATAATCAATAGTTATTGTTCAAGGGAAGTAATGACTTCCAAAGGTAGCTACAGCTTCCAAATGTAAAGGGAGGGATAAACCTCCAAGAGGAAGATACAATCCTCCAATATCAAGAGAGAGTTTAACTCTCCATCCTTGGCCCTTCCTTTCACCCAAGAATATATGAGAGATAATAAAACTTTACATTAAATCATCACCATCAACCAATCATCACATAAAACCTGATAATGCTTCCCGAGACTTCTTCAATTTCTGCAATTCTTCAATTCTTAGAGTAATCTGATCCTATATATAATATTACTCAATGTATTCTCTAAAACTACTCCAAGTTTCACTCCTTGAATCCTCCCCAAAAATAAGTTATAGAAAGAATGGTAGACTTTATTTAATTCTGGTCTATTCAGGAGACCAAACTTGTACAGAATACCCCGCACTCAATATTTAACATACGATTCTAAAAATCACACATAAGAAAATACAGTCCATAATATTTCCAATGAAATTTTTCCCACATAATTTGGATTCTATATGAAGAAGTTATGACTATTTTACCTGGAACACCTGTTTATTGACTAGCTTCAGGACTGGTCACAAACCCTATCTTCCATAGAGTGTATCTCCATAATTATAATGAATCAAGAGATGAAATTTTTACCAGAGGTACCTTGATATGTCTTCTCAATACCATATCTATTTCACCATCTGAATATTTCTAGAAAAAAAGTTATAGCAAAAATGGTAAGATGACCTGAAAATAACATACCTTAGAACACATCACCAAAAGACTTCATCCTCCCTTAAAATCCGGCCTTCTTTACTTCTTATTTCCTCTGAAATTAGAATTGTATAAAAATGAATTTATAATGATGTTTATTTATACCATTTATGTCACTTCATTTTAACATTAGGGTCGACCTGACATTTTCTTATTTTGTAATTCTTTTCTTTAATTATCTTCAGGGCCTACATGTACTTCCTTCTTCAATTCACTTTCATCTTCAAAAATTCATTTCTCCTCAATCATGAGGATCCACGTGATGTGCCACATACCACAGAAAACAACATGATGTATACTATTCATTCATTGGTGTTGTATATGCATGTGCATTATCCTTCATGTCCAAATAACTTTATCAATCTTACGGTCCAAAACCCATGACTAGATTTGACATCAATGACAACAACCAATCTTCCAACAATCTCCCTCTTTGTCATTGATGGCAACACTCATGCTCCCCCTATCATCATGATACCAATTTCTCTCCCCCTTTGACATCAATGGAAAAGGTTATGGCTTCTCCCCCTGAGTTTAATGGAAAAATGTAACTCTCTTCTTTGGGGCTCCTCCCCCTGAGCATGTGGCACTCAATAATACTTCATCCTTATTTTTGGTCTTTGAGACTTTTTCTTCCTTAGAATCCTTTTATGTGGCTTCTGTATTCTCTCTCTTCTTCA
>JASDQU010208145.1:3896-18000 GCA_032191745.1 Picea mariana | reverse complement strand
CACTAACTCCAAAGAAACTTCCCCTCCTCTTCTTTTAAATTTCCTTATTATTATTATTGTTTTTTTTTATGAAAAACAGAGACCAATTTCTTCTTTAAAAAAATAGAGACACCAATTTCCTCCTTTTAAAAAGGAGCACTCCCAGAACTGAATGGTTAAACAAAAAACAGAGAACGCTCCCATAACCAAATGGTTAACAAAAAACTTCATCAATTTTTTTTTGTGATTTGAGCATGAAAAATAAATAAATCTCACCCTCCTTGTGGCAGCTTCCTCACCCCTATGCAACTTCCTTCACCAATCATTCGAGTCTCTTGTTCTCTACTTTTTTTTTTGCTCAGTTAGATTCTACATTCATGAGGAATCTTCTTTGCATCTGTGTTGCTAGCACAACAAAATCATCACCATAGACAAGCCTCGAAACAAACAACACCTCCATGATTATCTATCAGGCAGGAAACACTTACTTTAGACAACAAACAGTGGACAATGATCTGATCTTTAGGCAATGAACTCTATTAGTGGGCAACCCAGTATCAACACGGATCTAATACCATGAAGAGAGCACGAAGAAAAATTAAATTTAAATTGCAAAGAAGAGAAACGAATACACAACACTCAGATTGAACCTAAAGAAATACATAATGGGTTCTATTGCTTTCAATTTATAGGGAATTTTACACAAGAAACATGTCTATCTGGAAGCCTCCAGAGCTTCCAGCRATTACCTGAAATTTTCTAATATTTTCTRCAGTCGACATCAGCTCTACCAACTACCTCATTTAATTCAAYTTCTAGATAATTTTTCATTTCCTTCTCTAAAAACAATTACAATAATTAATCTTTGTTTTAACARATTGAACATAAATTCTTAAAAATTGTATTTTTCCTCRACATAACAAAAAAATTAGCATCGTCTTATGAGGAACTTCCTAACATGTATGATTCTAATTTACCATTGAATTCCATTCATGCCCCCTTTGATGATAAGGGGGGAGGAGTTTGGAGTGTAGATTGATATTCTCATAGCGAGGAAACTTAAAAAAAACAAACACATTAATTTTGTTTTTAAAATCATGGAATAGTAATAATAAGTAAAGCATCATAATATTGGAGCCTTACAACAACTCCCAAGATGTGCCTTTTGCATATCTTGTTAAATATAAGAGGAACTTTGTTGCAAACTGCAGTGTTCACTATTTTATATCTTAACCAAACATAACTACTAGTTGTTGGGATAGGTGTTAACTAATAGTTGTTGGGATAGGTGTGTTATACACCATGTAGTCCTATAGTAGACTAGGTAATGATTACTAAGCTGTATTAGGGAATAAATGTTGAGCATGAATAATTGTTGAGTAGTGTCAAGGGATTAATGCATATCACTTGTAAGTAGTTGTTGACGGGCGAAATTGAACGCTCGCCAACTGGAGGAGTGGATCCAGTTCGGGTTTGTCTAAATAACCCAAGCCGTTTGGGATGATCCACCCCGACGAGTTTAGCGGCTCCGTTAGCCGATCTAAGTCCTAGGAAAAATGAAAGAAAAGATAAACTAGGAAAAACTAATCTAAATGAAAACAACAATTAAAGCAAACTAATAAACAAATCTGAAATATATATATATACAGTCTATTGTCTCATATCATTCAGCAAAATGTTCAATTATCAACAGAATTAGATCTTAATCACATATGTACAATATTTACAGATTACAGATTTTAAATGAAAACCTGAAAAAAATCATTTGTAAAATGTCCTATGACAGCAAAGCTATTATTTTTGAATTTTATAATTTTATGAAACAAAAATAAAATGACAATTATCAAAGCTGAATAATTAAAATTCTAACTATAAATCTGAACTATAAATATCTATCTAAACTACTTAAATAACACTAATAAACTAACCTGTAACAACGCTTTCCAATTTGTCCTGTGCGAAGTATCTGATTCAGCTGTTCAATGGAAGGAAACCCGCACCAGATTTTCCACAGGCTTCTTGTAAACAGGAAGCAACAGTGCTCTTTGAATGTAAATGACAAGACAAACAAGACATAAAAAATGACAACAATCTTATAATTTACAAATCATCACATTTAGATAAATTTGTGTGCAAAGATTTGTACAAAATGATTCATTTAACGAAGAAGATAAACCTTTAATTCATTAAATTGAAACAAAGTAAATGTTGTACTTTAAAATAAGAGAAATCAGATATGGACAACACATAAACCGAATCACATCAACCTGCAACGAATTACGATAGCTAAAGTAGTCGATAATCGATTGCAAACTGATATGAAGAAAACTTGAAATAAAAGTTTGATATATTGAAAGCTAAAGCTATTACAAGACATCCACTTTCATCCCAGCTTGTATCATCATAAATCCATAGTCTGTTCCCCCAACCGTGATGATGGGTTCTGTTAGGACCACACTATGCACCTTTTTGCCTATACTTTTTGCCACTATTATACTCTTGATTACCTATATTTGAACCCATACTATCACTTTATTTGATCATTCCAAAGGTATACAACGTCCCTTCTCATTACTATACGTTTAATCTGTTTTGCATAATATTTTACATTACTCTCGTACTTGACTATTGATTAGAAATGCATTAAGTGTTCAAAACTGCAGATTAGCATTTGAGGCATATGCTGAAACATAGAACTGTCCAAGGTCGCCGTTACTGAAACACAGAACTGATGCTGAAACACGGAGCTGCTATACAGTCCGAGGTCGCAGATGCTGAGACACAGAGCTGCTATACAGTCCAAGGTCGCATATGCTGAAACAAGGAGCTATTACACAGTCCAGAGTTGTAGATGCTGAAACACAGAGGAAACCGCCAGGACCGACTATGATGAAACACAAAGAAGCCGTTACAGTCAGCGTTCAACAAAGATCTAATCGTCGTTCCTACACAAGAAAGCCGACACAGTCAGAGCGCAATTCACATGGCTGAAACAACCCGCGAATTGCGATGCTGAAACAACATCAACAACAACGAGAAGAAGCTGTTACACCAGCTGTAACAGCAATACCTCATCCATCTCCTGTAATAGCATTCTGTTGCGTGAAGATAGGACATCCTATGCTGGTTTATAAAGTAGATCCGACTAAGGATAGGACTGAGATATGCATTGTAATTATTGTATCGAAGGGATTTCCTCTTTAAATAAGAGGAAATCATCATTCGAGGCACCAAGTTTTTATGTATTGAACACTTTAGAGAGAGGGACGCACTTTATTTCTCAGACTGTAATATGATATTTTGACAGATGAATAGAAAACTGTTTTGAGCATCCGTCTCTAAGCTTTTCTGTTTCAGGGGAATCTTGTGAGAAGGGAGGGCCCACCTTCATCACAAGATTCACCCGTTAGTTTTAGAAGTGTGTTAATTCAATCTCTGTTATGATTTGATTAGATTTTGTTTGCCGAAACACTACTGTTAATGAATTCCGCTTTGCTGAAACACTACTGAACTCTGTCTTAGTTTATTGAATGAAATTCGTAATTCTTTTTATCAGCAATCTGTGTGATAATTTTCGTGTGCTAGCCATAAACTTGGTTAAGGGTTCCTGCTCAGACAGGAAGGAATCAGAACACCTTGTCTTCTGTAGATTTCATTTAATTCTGCAAGTGTGCTAGCTAGGGATTTGGTTAAAGGTTCCTGCTCAGACAGGAAGGAATCAGAACACCTTGTCTTCTGTAGATTTCATTTAATTCTACAAGTGTGCTAGCCAGGGATTTGGTTAAATGTTCCTGCTCAGACAGGAAGGAATCAGAACACCTTGTCTTCTGTAGATTTCATTTAATTCTGCAAGTGTGCTAGCCAGGGATTTGGTTAAAGGTTCCTGCTCATACAGGAAGGAATCAGAAGACCTTGTCTTCTGTAGATTTCATTTAATTCCACAAGTTTGCTAAAAGAGAAATAGGGCCTAAGGCTCCTGCTTAGAAAGGAAGGAACTAGACAACCTTATTCTCTGCTAGATAGAATTAACTGTCTTCTGCATTACTGCTTTCATGAAAGAGTGTTAGTACTGAAGTCTCTGTTTGAGGGTAAGGGTCCTGTTCTCTGGTTGCAGAGTAGATGTTCTTCCCTGTTGCAAGTGTTATTTGTAATGTAATCCAGGATTCTTAGATTAATCTTTAAAGATCTGCAATAGGGAAGTTGCTTTCCTGTGATTTAATTCAGAACTTCAGTATATTCAAGCAAGTGTGATTAGCATAGTTTCTTTTACTACAACTGTAAGTTGCTTTTGGAATTGAGCATATATAGTGCGTGGTTATCTTTGAAACAAAAGACTTCCCTGGGTTGATAATTACTATATCACTTGGTTGTTTGAATCAATTAAGCAATTATAGTGACCAGCAGGTTCATTACAAAAAATAACAAGTATTTAAATACCACGGGATAAAACATCCCCGTGGGAATTATCAAAAACAATTTACAAAAAATCTGGGAATAATCTCCCAAGTCTCTATTTCTTACTTAAGCTAACATCCTAAAACAAAACTACATCACAAAAGTATGCTCTAAACTGCCATAGTATGTCCAATTTGCCATTGAAATTCGTAGGTACCTGAAGGTGGATAAAAATAGACAAGTTTAGATAATGTTTTATTTGTAAAATTAACAAAAATCTAAATTTTAAGACTAGCTATAGAATCTCACGATTCTGTAGTTGGTCTAATTTGAAAACAGGACCGTTTTAAATCAATCCAAAACTAAAAGAAATATATCTGAACTATTAAACAAATCTTTAACTGCTAATTGAAAACAAAGCGAATCATTTAAACCAAAACTTCTATGCTAATTGAGAGCAAATGAAATCGTGTTTGATTCTATTTCAATCGAAGCAGACCCTAAACGAATATCAAGCAAATCTTTGGTAAGAATTCAATATAGACATAATGTGTCAATCCAACACTCAACATAATCATTTTTAAATCCAAACTAACAAAGCCGTATCAAATCTAACTTTGAATCCATCGCATTATACAAACGACTATGCTAATTCAGACGTACAAAATCATTTCAGAATCAAACCAAAAGAAATGAATCGAACTAATTCAGGGCCGATACAATGCAAAATCGTATCAATCAAAACATAGCTGTGTCCTATTTTAGCAAATAAATCTTCTGTACAGGTCGAATGCAATCATAATCCAAAACGAAAATATTCATTCAAAACAAAACAGAATCGTTTGTTAAATCTATTCGAACAGAACTAAACGAAATCAAACCCAATCGACTACCCTAATTCAAACCAACTCAAAAACAATTCAATTGTTTATACTAATCTGAGAACAGTAAAATCGCATTATCCAAATCATAGCTATATTTGATTTTAGCAAAACGAATCAATGCAAACAAGATAATTTAGGCTAATTCCAAACGAAATCTTTCATGATAATTCAAATAGAGAAACAAAATCATTTCTGGTAATTGGAAGTAAACATAATTGTTTTTAATCTATTCAAGAAAACAGAACTAATCGTCTATGCTAGTTGAAACCAAATCATACAAAATCGATGTGGAAAAAACCATACCTGGGTTGTAGGAAAACAACTCGGTCAAGATAACTTTGAATTGACAAAGGTCGTTACTGCTTCGACATTTTTGAAGACAATTGAACTGGTGGTTTTTTGTTTCTTCTCGTTGGCTTGTAGCCTGTCGTTCTCCTTTGACAGCACTGTCACCCATTCCTCTAATGATTTGATCTTAGATTGCAACAGGGGAACGTCCGTGTAATAACGTTCAAGCCAGGAGTTGCATTGGGTACATGGTGATTGATCGGGCTTTGGCATCATAGGCGAGGGTTCTTTCAAGTTACCAAGGGTGTCACTTTGAAGCTTAATTCCCAGAAATTTAGGATCGTTCTTGAGGCACGGAGGTAAGTTGGAGACATAGTCATAGGGCTCCATAGAGAAGAGGCCATGAGAATAGGGGTATTCCTCGGTTAGGAAACGTTCAATCTCCGAGTCTGAATCCTCACTCAAGACGATAGGTTTTGGGTCAGTGCTCTGCTTGGGCTTATTCCGAGCGCATATCGATATCCATCGTGCATTTTTCTTTCCCTTAATGTTGACAACAGTATCACCTTTTCCTTTCTTCCTCACAGGCCTCTTGATGGCCTTAGTATTGTCTTTAGCACATGGGTCGGCCATGGTATCGGGTAGGTCCATGTCGGGGCAATTCGAGGGTTTGACAGGGGGTAAAAGGGTAGGAGGTGGCACTGTAGGCACAACCAGAGTTTCAGTAACCACAACCTTGTCCATTTGGACACACTCGGGAGTGGCAAAGCCATTCCTAGATAGGAAGGCTTGCCAACAGTCACCATTAAGGCTTAAATGATGAATGATAATGACTTTGATCAAGCAGTGATGGAAAAGGCTGTTATCAGCCTTCTCACACTTAAATCGTTTGGACATCTTGTACAAACTACACAAGAGATAATGTGGCATATTCAGAGGGTAGTCTATAAAATTCATCAATAACCGAAGATGATACAGAAATACCAAGCCATAACGACCTTCGTAGGTCACAAACTGTTTAACAATCGCTAATAGATCATGCCACCTGGGTTTGAGGGCAGTGACAGGCAAACCTCTATCGCAGCTAACAATTTTTCTTGATGTGAATAGGAGCGGCCACGACACCTTGTCCACTTTGGAATTTTTAAACCACCTTTTCCCTGTAGATGGTAGTCCTGTAGCTAAGCTTAGGAATTCCTCATTTGGCTCGTTCTATATGTCTCCGACCTTAGCCCTGCATCCGTCGAAGGTAAGGGAGAACTGTTGGGAAACCGAAAGGTTGAAACCCTCAAATCTTTGGATAAACACCAGCCAACCACTATTTTCCAAATCCTCACGAGCATTGTTGAATAGCCGCAGAGTTTGGATACCATTTGGTTCTATGCACACCACAGGTGCCATAGAACATAATACACAATGAGCAGGTTAAACGGTCAAGGGTTTGGACAGGGTATACGCCGGACCGATAGCTCACAGACTTCCCCGAAAACCAACAGAGGTAACCCGGGATAGAGGGCAGGCATTAATGCCTAAGTGTGCACGGGTGGTGGAAGGAAATAAACCCATGCAAAACAGTCATATCCAAATGTACAACCGACGGTGCATATGGTGATTCAAATCATTATTGCATTGTTAAAAACAATGCCATTCAAACAATTAATGAAATCTATGGTAAGTCGACCCAAATGTTTGCACAAGCATAGTGTTTGCATGGTTTTAAAATCAAAACAATGTTTCGAATAAGGATTTGACCATACGACTTATACATTGTATGAAACTATTGAATTAAGGGTCTAATCACCATATTAACGCATTGTTATGAACCCATTGAATTTGATCAAAAGCAAAAGAAGACCAAACCACCATTGAATCAAGGACTCAGTCATAAAAATATCATCACAGTCTTATAAAAATGAAGTCATATTAAGAACAAGAAAATGTCAAATGAGTAAAGGTTTTGGTGTCTTGCTAACTGTGCGACTATAATTAAATTGGAAATGCAATGAACACATAGACAAGAGTGACCATAATAATCCAGTGATGATTTTAATGCCATTGATGTGATTTCGAAATCAAATTTTTCACGCTTGCAATCGTGAAAACGAGAACAAAGGCAAGTGTGCAAATGCGCGAAATAATAGTGTTGTTTTATTCAAAGATTGCGATGAAAATCAAGGGTTCCAAAACACTTATGTAGGCAACTTATAAGGATAGGGTAAAAATGCGAAATGGATGCCAACAATGGTGACACACTGGTAGAAACAGTTATCTCTACCAAAAGAACAAATTCAGATTATGATAACAAGAATAATTCAAACTCAAAAACAACCAGAAAATTGTTTAAACATCATTATTAATCAAATATCCCAGCAGTGTTTAAAGGATGAAAACTGATGACAGTCTTAAGATAAGCGAGCCACGATATTAAAGATAAAATCTCCAATATTGTTGACAGGGCCACTGCTGCCAGCAGGCGTCCATAGCCTCGACAGGGTTGCCATTTAACCCACTCTGATATCCGTATCCTGCCAAGAAGTTCCAGATCAGAATAAAGGACATTTTAANGTTTCATATTTATGAATTTTCATATACTCGACATCGCTTCGCTACCAGTGGGCCTATTCAGTACCCCGACGAAGTTATCTTGGCGTTATGCATGCATTTACCCGCTGCCAACAGACCTGTTCAGTATCCCGGCGGGTTTACAAGCACTTCCCACAGCTCTTTTAATGATTTATTTTGTTTTTTAAAGATATATAGTTGAGCGGGGTGATGTTGAAAATTATGATATTTTAATATATTTTTTACAGACCTCAACAGAATTTTTTAGAACTGTCCTTCATTAAGATCCAGAGATGGTTTATTTACAAAACCCACTTTCTAAGGCAGGGAAACATCTTCTGAGTCGTTCCTTTAAGGGACAGGGACAACATAAAAAGATAATAGATGATCGTGACAGGCTTTACTCACAGATCGAAATCAGTTAACTTCTTTCAAACAACAATTTTTGTTCAACACAGATGTAAATTTCAAAAGTATATAATTGATATTTACACAATTTTTAGCAGTCGTTTTAGTGAAAGAATTTTCTATTTTCCTTGTCTAAACAGTTCCAAAATTCAGGTATGTGTATTTCCAAAAACAAAAACTAATAAGCGCAAGGGAAAAAATCAAAATCAAAACAGTAAAAGAAAAGCAAACAAAAGAAAAATATTTACATAGTATACAAAGGGTTGTCATCAAGCGAAAAATCTTTTCAGAGCTTGGCCATTCACCGGATAGGTGTCAGGTTTCCCCTCTAGATTCTACAATCGGAAAGAACTGGGACCCAATTTCTCAGCAATTAAAAATGGTCCAAGCCATAAGTTCTGAAATTTCGTGTGCTCTCCCTTTCCCTCATGCGGTTTGTCCCATTTCAAGACAAGGTCACCTACTTTGAAGTTCCTATCAGAGGCAGAGTTAGAATCAAACCAACTTTTGACCACTAGTTGATGCTGATCTAACTTACGTTTAGCTTGGGCTCTTACCTCTTCTAGTTTCATTAAAGCGTTAATTCGGTTTTCCAAAGGGGGACAGTCTTCTTCCTATATTTTCTGTGGTAGTTGTAGTGAGGGAAGAAGAATATGTGGCGGAAGAATCGCTTCTCTGCCATAAACGAGAAAGAAGGGAGAGTTACCTACAATAGTTTTTGGTGCTACCCTATCAGCCCAAATTGCGTTTAACAGTGCATTATGCCAGTTTTTGTGATTCTCAGATACCGTTCTCTTGATGATTTTAATCAGATTCTTATTTGTTGATTCTACCAATCCATTGCCCTGGGGGTAATAACTGGCAGAATAATTCAATTTAATTCCTTTTTCTAGAGCGAACTGACTCATCTCAAGAGACCAAAAATAAGAAGCGTTATCGAATACCAAACAGTCAGGGATACCAAAATGAGTAATAATATTCGAATTTAAAAAGGAAATTACCTGGTTGGTATTCACAGTTCTTAATGCAGCAGCTTCAGACCACCTGGTAAAGTAATCTGTGGCTGTTATGTTAAACGTATGCTGCTGTGAAGATGGCGGATTGATTGGACCTATAATATCAAGGCCCCATTGCTGAAAAGGGGAGTCTACTGAAACAGGCTGCAAAGGAAAGGCGGGTTTTTGTAACTGCCCGGATGCTTTTTGACAAATAATACACTTGCGACAAAAGGCATGGGCGTCTCTAAAAAGTGTGGGCCAGTAATAATCGGCTCTCAAAACTTTATGGGCAGTGGTGTCACCACCAAAATGCCCACTAGCTTCTTCTGCGTGCAATTCTAGTAAGACTTTTTCTGCTTCGTCTTTCTCAAGACAACGCATTGGTACTCCATCAAAATTTTGATGAAACAGAATACCATTAACCAAATGAAAGGAGGCAGATTTTAATCTTAATTCTCTTCTTTTAGTGGGATCCAGGTGACGAGGGGCTGACCCATGTTCAAGACAAAATTTTATATTGTCATACCAGGGACTGACAGAGTTTTGTGTACAACAGATTGCATTTTGGTTGTGCTATTCTAGGTTTGACCTATCGTTCTCTTCTTGCTGTCCCGCTGCTGAATCAGCAACTAACTTGCATAACCCTTGGCATCTCACTATTTGAGCTGGGGTAATTTCTATGTCATACTCCTGCAAAGAAATAACCCAGTTCGCTCTCTTTTCGCCTAGTTCTTTCTGCACTAACAGATTCCTGACGGCTGGGTAAGGGACAATAATTTTCGTCCTAGATTTCAAAAGATAAGACCGGAAGTGCTTGACTGCTTTGAAAAAAGCGTAGGCTTGCTGATCTACCACTAGGTAATTAATTTCCGCGCCTTTGAAAGAAGAGCTCATAAAGGCAATGGGTACTTCATTGTTTTCAGTGTTCTTTTGAGTTAGGACTACAGCGTAGGAGCGGTCAGAAGAAAAAGTGTAGAGCGTGAAGTCTTGCGAAAAGTTGGGGCTCATGAGAGAAGGAGCGTCTATTATGGCCTTTTTTATTGCATTAAAATCTTGGTTTTCTAAGGGTCCCCAATGATATTGTGTGTATTTCTTAATTAGGTTCTGTAAAGGTCTGACCATTTCGGAGAAACTGGGGACGAATCTCCTGACGAAGTTTATCTGGCCTAAGAAAGACTGCATAGACTTTTTGGATGTAGGAGGGGGAAGATTCGAGATGACTTGAGTCCTTTCAGGGTCGATAATCATCCCTTTGTTTAACACAATAAATCCTAAGAGTTTACCTTGTTCTACTGCGAAGATAGATTTTTTAGGATTCAAGGAAATGCCATATTTACGACATCGTTGTAGAACAGCTCTTAAATGATCTAGATGATCGGTTTTGTTTTTGGAAAATACAATAACATCATCTAAGTAAACTATGACGGATTGATTGATTAAGCCTCGGAAAGCGATGTCCATCGCTCTTTGGAAAGTGGCACCGGCATTAATCAGTCCAAAGGGAATTTTTCGATAAGTGTAGGTGCCCCATGGAGTGCAGAAGGTAGTTTTAAGTTGGTCTGGAGGAGACATCGAGACTTGGTTGTACCTTGAGAAACCATCCAATAAAGATAGCCTCTCAGAACCAGATACCTGTTGAAGGATCTGTTCCATGGGTGGGACAGGGTAGTTGTATTTATCAGATGCTTTATTAAGGTTTCGAAAATCGACGCATAGTCGAATTTCCCCACTTTTCTTCCGGACAGAGACAAGGTTAGAAACCCATTGAGTGTGCCTAACTGGGAAAATTATCTTAGCATTTAGAAGTTTATTTAATTCTTTTTTGACAGTCGGTTCGAGCTTAGGGTGCATTTTTATTAACTTTTGTTGAAAGGGTAAGGTTTGGGGTTTCATAGGAATGACGTGTTGTATGATGTTGGGGTCGAAAGTTTTAAGGTCATCATACGTCCATGCAAAAACATATTTAAATTCTTTTAACAATTTAATAAATGTGGCTTTCTCTTGTTCAGAACACCCCACCTCTAAATTAATGCACTGTGGATTGTCATTAGTTCCTAAGTTTACTTTTTCATATGATAACGAGGAACTATTGGTTTTACAGTTGACCGATTTTTTGAATTTATCTTGAAGATCGTAAAATTTCTCTAATCTAACTACAGATTTAGGGATCGAATTTACCATGTCCGATGAAGATTCAGGAGTTCTCGGATCTGGTATTACCGTGAAATCACGCAAATTGTCGTCGTGAGTGCATTCGTCGATCATTGCACCTTGAAAAGTTTCTTCCATATGCAGGAAGCTAATAATATGTTGATCGTCGTCGAAGACTCTCCAATTCATGATGTTGTCAGGAACGGATGGCCTGAACAACAGTTCGACGGAGAATGCATCCGGGGACAAGCCTTCTGCAGGAAAGAGTTTGGAAGCTACATTAGCTAATAGATCAGCTTCATAATTTTTCAATCTAGGAATAGAATTTATATTGAAATCAGAAAATTTATTTATTAAATTCCATACCTCAGATTGGTAGCTTCTAAGATGCGGAGACAGACAGTGGATAGAATCTCTTACCTGTCTTACCACGATTTTTGAATCGCCAAAGACAGCCAAATTTTGAATGTGCACATCTAAAGTTTTTATGAGGCCCTGCAATAAAGCCTCATATTCTACTGTGTTATTAGTACATTCAAATTCTAACCTACATGCAATCAAGGTTTTGTTACCTTCCGGATCAATAATAATGCAGCCTGCACCAGCTCCTTCTTTGGACTTTGACCCGTCAAAGTACAGAGACCAAATTTGATTTTTATCAGGTGCATGAGACCATTGTGTAGAAGCTGCGGGCTGCACATATGCTACAATCTCAGACTGTTATTCTGGGTTGGTGATAGTTGAAGTCTCAGCCATGAAATTGCCGAAAAAGGTATCCATCCCTTGTATTTTGGGTGAATCAACAGAAGGTGTAAATGGTTCGTTGGGATCATTCAAATATGTGACTGTGAACTTAAGGTAGCATTCACGATTTACCTTGATTTTGTTGGGCTTTCCATTCTCTGGAAGCCACAGGTGAGACCAATCTATCGCGAAATAGCCGTGTAGCTGCTCTAACTAGTCCCCGCTTAAAAACAAACCATACACTTTTGGAATATCCACAACAATAATATCAATCACTTGATGAACTTTGGGGTTAGACGATAATCTTATAAGCACATTCCTTAATTCGCCTACAACTTTAACACTGGTTCGATCAAGTTGGATGATTTTTAAAGTGGATGGTTCAAATTCAGCATTAATCTTCTGACACATAGACCATGGAATCACATTGGATGACGCTCCTGAGTCTACCATACAATTGTGCACGTTTCTATTAAAGATTTCGAAAGTTAACAAAAATGGAGGTACATTTCTGCGAGTACTAAGGGTGGTAGTTTGTGTCTTTTTACTCACAGTTTCTAAAGCTAATTTATCTACATTTGTTACATTATTTACAGGAAGGCTTCCTTTATCATGAGGATCAGGATTACTCTTAGCGGAAGTCTTCTGAGGAACTTTGTTTTGAACAACCTTGTTTGAATTACCATTTTTGCTATTCTCTGCGATGTTTTGTAACATTTTTTGTAGCAGAAATGGAAATTTTAATAACTCATAAACAGAAATGTTAGCCCTTAACTTTTTAAGATCTTCAACTAAATCATAATCTAAGTTGGGGTTTACATGACTCTGTTTAGTCTCGGCTAGTTTAGATTGCTTTGGGGGCAAAGTCGTAGTGTTTTCGGAAGAAGATTTGTTTGTTGTCTTACTCCTAGTATTGTAGGGATGGACTGTCTCGAAGTTAGCTTGAAATATGCTATCTGAGAAGTGTCCAAAAATGTTCGGAGAAGATTCTTCTTCTTGAACTATCTCTTGTTCAACAACCTCCTCAAAAATCTCAGGAGGCATCAAGTTATCCTGGGCTTCTAAAATTGTTTGAAGGGCGTATTGCAGACTTTCTAGATTAAGGCCCTCGGTATTTGGATTAGGTCGGTTGGTGGGAAAAGGCTTCCTGAATGGGGGTTTTTAAGGCCCTTTTCTTGAAGAAGCTTCTTCGACCGTCCTTTTCAAATCTATAACTTGATTTGACAGTTTTTGAACGACTTTAGTTAGGTTTTCTAAATCCGAGCTTTCAGGTTGTGCTTTATTTTGAGCAGGTCTAGGGAGGATTTCGATCTATTTTTTGGAAGATGAAATAATCTTTGTTTCGTTGCTAGTAGTGTCTTTTAAACTAAGGATGTCTTTTTCAATCTGGCTGGCCTCATCGAAGGCCTCTAACAACGTGGCTTTCTTAGATCGTTTAACCCAAATGGCTATACTTTGATGCAAGGCTTTAGTATAGTATGTTATGATAAGATTCTCGGCAGGCATCAAGTCTGTAGGGATTCGGTTCTTTAGTGTTAAGAATCTTTGATTAAAGTCTTTAATTTTCTCTTTTGGGTTCATTCTTAAGCTAGAAAGCTCCATAACTAGGACTTCCGGGGACTTATCGTCTCTGAACTTTTCCAGAAAGCAGGATTCAAACTTCTCCCAAGACACGATGGTATGGGGTTGCTGGGC
>JASDQU010208144.1:28343-40738 GCA_032191745.1 Picea mariana | reverse complement strand
GGTTTTCCATTGTGGAAGGTCTGAAAAAGAGATTTAAGGATGGGGAATATTCCTCCATTGATTCATCTGGACTATCTAGGGGACTTGTTATGGGGTGGAACCATAGTTTATATATACCAAACTCTTTCACTGTTATTTCAAGTCTATGCATAGATATTTATAGTAAAATTCTAGATCAGTATTTTACTATCTTAAATGTGTATGGACCTTATGAGGACACACATAATTTCCGGGATAGTATTTTTAGTATTTAGGTGGTAGATGAAGGGTGATTGATTATTTGTGAGGATTTAAATTTTACTGCAAATAGATCAAAATGTGGTGTGATAATTCTAGAGTGGATAGGTTGGTAGACTTATTTTTGCATTAGATAGAAAGGGTTGGCTTGGTTGACGTAGATATGTTCACTCTTAAACCAACCTTGTGGAATAATAGAGTAAGGGGAGAAGCAATGTTAACAATAATTGACAAGTTCTTGGTCCTAGTTCCATTGTTGCAGTAGGTGGATAGGTACAATTCATGGATTGAGGATGGTATGCTTTCAGACCATTAGCTAGTTTTATTACAATTTGAAAATAATAGCAAGAATCCAAGGAGTCCTTTCAAATTCAATTCGAATTGGCTACATGATACAGATTTCCAAGAGATAGTGAGGTAGAATTGGAGGTGTTACAACCAAAATTGTAGAAGTTTGGAAAGTGACCAAGTTTCTATTTCATTAAAATTTGTTAAATAAAAGGTTGTTGCTTGGGAAGGTGAAAGACACATGAACATAAACAAAAATCTAAAGGAGGCTAAATCCAAGATAGGTGAGATTTACAAGAATAACACAAATAGAATTTTTGGGGATGATGAATGGGCTGGAATTAAACATGTAGAATATAAGAAAATGATTTTTTTGGAAGACATGGAGGTTGAATGGAGAATGGAAAGTAGGGATACTTGGCTGGATTTAGGGGATGCAATTACAAAATATTTTCACAAATTTGTTAACCATCGGAAAACACCAATACCATTAATTTAGGAGATGACTAATGAGGAAGGGGATATTGTTAGGAATTTTAAGGACTTAACAAATTTAGGTGTGAAACATTTTGGTAATATCTACAAACATCCAAAAAGTATCAATATTGAGGAGATTATTAAATTGGTTTCATAATTTCCCCAAATGGAAACATAAGAGGATAATAAATATATATGAGGTGATATCCAAGAATGCGTAATTGCCTATCCTTTTTACATTTAAGAAGGAAAAATTCTCGACCCTAATTGCTAGACACTTGAGTTCTATTTCAACTTTTTTGACTTATTAGGTGATGACTTATTAAGGGTGGAAAAGGAGGTTAGGAATTTTGGAAAGGTTATGGGATGATTTAAATGAACATTAATTTCATTGATTCCAAAGGTTGATAATCTTGGAACATTTGATGAATTTAGACCTATCTCACTTTGTAACTGCATTTATAAGATCATTTCAAAGGTATTGGATGTCATACTTAAGAAGTTCCTCTCATATATGATTTTTACGAATCAATTTGGATTTTTGGAATGAAGATAGATCCATGAAATTATTGGATTTTCACAAGAAGGTTTTCACTCTATTAGATAAAAAAAATTCCTTCCATGGTGTTAAAACTAGATGTTTCCAAGGCATATGATAAGTCGTGTTGGTTATACTTAAGGTTTCTATTGATACAAATTGGTTTCAAACTAGGTGTTGTCAATTGGATAATGTACTGCATTTTCTCTATCTCATTTGATGTACACTAATGGGTTTATCTCTTTCTTTTTCACTCCGATAAGAGGACCAAGGAAATGATTCCCTTTGTCTCCCTATTAATTCTTACTAGTGGTAGGGGGGCTTAGCAGGGCCATTAAAGAAGCCAAAAGAAACAAAGTTATTAAAAGGATTAGGATTGGAGGGGAATAACACCTCACTCATATTTTATTTGTAGATGATGTATTGGTTTTTATGAATGGTTCTTTGGTTGAAGGGTAAAAGTTGTAGGAGATTCGTTATTTGTATTGCAAGGCTCTAGGAATGGAAATTAATTTATAAAAATCTTCAATTAATTCCAATAATATAAATGAAAAGATACAAGGTTTTCTGAGGCAAAAAATTTCTCATACAACCTTACCATAGAAACTCTCAGCCTGGAGGGAACTTTTATCTCTTCTAACCTATTCCAAAGGCTAGTCCTATGAACAATGTCAAAATATTTCCTAAAGTCAACAAAATAAAAAGGATATTGGTTTTATTGTTATGATAGTCCTCTGCAATGATCCTAAGCGTGACAAGGTGGTCCACAATTGAATGAAAACCTCTAAAAATGGCCTAGCCTTTAGGTATTTTCCCATGGATTTCTAGCCATATGCTTATCTTCTTTTCCAAAATACTTACAGAGAGCTTGGATAAAATGGAGCTAATATTAATGGTCGTATAATAAGATGGATTTATTTTATCCCCACTTTTAAAAATAGGTACAATGAGACTTTGAGTCCAAGGTTTAGGGAATCCCTTATTGACTACTAAATTGAAGAGTTCGTGTATGTGAGGGATCAAAATAGGCCCTCCAATTTTTAATATTTTAGCTTGGTAGCCTTCGATGTCCTTAGATTTCCTGTTTGCAAGTCTCTTAACCCAAAAAATTAGGTCTTCTATAAAAAAAATTTCCAAGAAAAAAATCATTTTACATTCAAGAGAGAATATATAACACATTCTTCATGTGCTGAATCATAGAATAAAACAAAAAGGGATTAACCAATAACCTCCCAAGTCCAAAAAAAATTGTCACTATCTATATGCCTGCCATTTTGCATCCTACACTTTAGAAACTACTAATCACATCCAAATGTTCAGTCATAGTTAAAGACTTCCCGAGAAATTATAAAATGACTAAAATTACTAGAAATAAATAAGCTTCAACCACTTATTCAAAGACTTTTTAAATCCCCTAATTATTAATATAACTTAAAAATATGCATTTACAATTTAGAAGATTGTCTAGAAGATGCTGGTTATGTTGGACCAACTCTTGCTAGTATAGTCACCATCCTTCTTTTCTATGCTTCTAATATTGTACTTACGACAAGGAATCCATATGACCTCAATAAGTAGCTTAGAATCCTCATGTACTTTGGTCTAGTACAAGAATGATTGTGAACACTGAAAAATGAAGGTTATGATAATTAAATCCAACAAGATCACCTACAATACTTTCGTATATGAAAACAATAAATTAGAAGAAGTGCCTTTGTACAAGTATCTTGGAATTTATATTCATCACAATATCAATTGGAATTATAACATTAAGAAAAGGATAAATGGAGGGTGGAAAGATTATTATGGGCTTGAAAATAATTATAAATTAGCAGACCTTTGTCTATGGGATAAGAAAAATCCCCTCTTTAAGACTCTTATCACTCTTGTTATCTTATATGGATGTGAAGTTTGGGGTTGTAGTATATCTTGATAATCCTTGAGAAAAATAGAGAAAATCCAAAATAATTTTATAACTTATAATATCAAAATTAAAGATAATACACCCTATCCTATCCTCCTCATAGTGGTGTGCCTTTCCCCCATTGAGAGCACAACTATGCTTAGGTACTTAATATACAAGAACAAGATCAACAACATGGATGAAAAGAGCCCCCCCAAAATTGCTCCAGACTCTATCCAAAATCACCAACAACTCAAGTGGGGATGGCATAATGATCCCAAAACACCATGGTATGAAATAATTTGTCACCTTTGTGACACCAAGAGGGTTGAATATGAAAATCACTTTCTCATAGAGTGCCCTGCATATACCCAATTTCAAAATATTTTTCACAATACCAACCTTCCTACCCTTATAAGTCATCAAAACTATAGTGATCTTGGAATGCTTCTCCTTTTTATTTTCGAGCATCGAAATAATATTTTAAATAAATCCAAGTAATCTCCTACCTTTCTTAAGGTCCGATAGAACAATTTGGTCTCAGTGGACATTAACCATCATCATCATCAACTGATCAAGATTTTATGAGAAGAACAAAATGAATACAGATTATTATTAAGTTTAACACAGAAGGACATGGAACAATAACAAAGATACACTAAAACTAGTTTCTATTCGATAAGGAAATATGCTGAAGCTGTAAAATGCAGACTGAAAACAAGCTTGCTAGAATGGTGGCAGATTATCTTTGAGAAGATATGTGACAACTGTGCCCATTCGAAATAATATGGTTACAATGAGGCTCTCCAAGCCTTTTTACAATAAACAGGAATTCCAAAACCCTAGACATCCAAAAAACTAACCCTAGGAGATGAATCGCCAAAAGTCATCATTGGGGTAATTTAATACATCAACTTCCCGGAGTCATAACTTTTGCATACAATCTCCCTTTTAGGCACACGATATCCCATTGGAAAGGTCTATCCGAGGTTTGCACATGTTACCATTAAAATTTGATTTCATGCATATTTTGACTGTGGCGAGCCCTAAAAACACTGTTTAGGGCCTCAAAACGACCCGAGAAGTTGGGAACCCAAAAACTAGGAAAAAAATGACAAAATGGAAAACTGGCAAGATGAGATAGTTGGAATAGGTGGGAGGAAACTGAAATACATTTGGATCAATCCTCCCCCCTTAGGAAGAAATGGTCTCCATTGCATTGATTTTCCCCATTAGATAAGGAAATTTCTATTGAATTTGGCCCCAAGTGAGCCACTTGCCTTGGTGCAAGAGCTGCCCTGCTTTGACAACTCGATAAAGATGGATCCTTTGTTGGCGAGTTCCCTTGAACTATGTGTCCACAATATGATCGATGGATTCTTGTTGCATGCAATCAGGGTTGAGCTCTGTTGGTGTCAACTGTTCTACTATATTTGAGGTGTCCAATAATGGTGGGAAATAAGGCCGAAGGAGATCCACGTTGACCACTGGGTGCAGGCCAAGGAAAGGGGGAATGTTGATCTCAAAAGAATTGTTACCCACAGCCTTGGTGATGGTTTAATGTCCATAACAGAGTGGGAGAAGCTTTCGATGGGGCCCTGTAAGGTGTTATTTCGACAAGTGCAACCAAACTTTGTCTCCCACCCGAAACTTATGCAACACTCGATGTTGATCATGGTGCTGCTTGTACTTGTTATAGCAATATTTGCATCACCATTGCGATCTTGCACAGAGGGCCTTTTCCATTTCCCTATGTAGGCTTATTATCCCCTTTTAATGAATCCAGAACTAAAAATTAACATTTTTTCCACATATACGCGCCCTATCAGCTATGAAACAAGCATATACACAGGATGCTCCACTACAACCTGTGTACATCGATATTTGTGCCAAAAAATACAAAATGGAGTCGGGTTTCCATGTCACGACAAGAGATCTTTGATCCTTGGCCTTCCATATGCTAGAAACATTCCAACTCGGCCCTTTAGTTGCATTTTGAAGGCTATAAGAATACAATTTCAAGCTATGGAAAGGAGGATAAAGCATTCAACTTTGAGAGAAAAGTTAATTTGGAGAAATTACATCATATTGAGTCTGCATCCCTTTGTCCCTCAAGTCTGAACACAATGTTCAACCCCTTATGTCTTTCCCATTGAGAGACATTATTCGAACTATCACGGAGACTATATCCTCTGTTAGCACCTTCTCATTCTCGACTTGGAGACCTTTGGGTTTTCCCAAGCTTTTGTCAGCTATCCATGAGATACTAACTTTCCGCAGAAGACTGAAATGAGAGCCTTAGCCTCCCCCTTTGCATGTTGATTAAGACTCCCACAAAATGAGTCTTAGTTAAGCTCTTTTATGACTCGTATAAAAATTGAAAATATTTCCGAGTGATTTGTTCCTTTCACACTCATTAAATTGGATTGGAAAGGTCATGAGTCTTAGTTAAGCTCTTTTCCGACTCATTGGCAAAAATAGAAAATATCGCTGAATGAACTTGTATTTTTCACACTCATAAATTGGATTTGAAAATATGTCTATTTGGCACAAGTTTACCCCTTTTTCACACTAAGTAGACTACAAGAGATAAAAAAGGATATTTTTTGGCCTTAAGTCGTGTTTGCATCTCATGCCCTTGCTTGCAGTATTGAGCCTTTAGCCGATTCTCTCTTTGCGTTATAAACCATTTCCTAAACAATTTTTCATCCTCAACCAAGTAGAGCCGTGTTTATATCCTTCACAATTTGACACCCTATACCCTGGAGGAAACATCACCCTGAGTGTCCATCTCGCATATGCATTTCCTTGCATTAAGCATAGGTATGTTTCATTGTTGGAACTAGTTTTTCTTACTTGTGACACTCATTTCCACCTCTGTATCATAGCATTCATTTGTTATTAAAAAACAAAAAAAGATGGGCAGGAAGGGAGTACTATATTATAATTGGCAGTAGTCGTGTCACCTTTGAATAGAACACAAAATTACTGAGTCCTTATGTCATCATAATTTTGGGTTTAGCATGGCCTTAGGAAGCTGATCTCGTTATCGAGTTTTCTCTATCATCTGGTTACTCTTCCAGTCCCTATAGAGAACGTTATTTATGCCTCCTACATCTAATTGTCACATCATTGAGTCTATGATGCTTGAGTCTACCATATGTCTCATGCTCTTGTTCAAAGGAAGTCTATCAACCTACTTCGGCCACTCCTCAGAAATCTTGACTTTGCATGTCAGTCATACCCTTAGTTTGTCTCAGAATCTCATGATACTATAGTCTTATCATGCACCCTGGCCCTAATTTCATCATTGGTAGGTCACCTTGAACCCAACAATCGACATTTCATCATTGGTCATTGACTAGATGGTTTCCCTTGTGTTCGAAAGAAAGACATCTATTCACACTTTGGGATTCATGTAGTGTCTTGGATGCCATTAGGCTTATTGGTGGTTTCCTCACCTTTTTCATTATTTTTTCATCATTGGATGCTATTCAAAGGAACGTTTTCGTATACCGCTTGCACTTGGTACACATGAAAGATGCACAGGGTTGTTGGTTCGTGAACATGTTCTTCATATGATCTCCACCAAATCATAAAGCTCCTGCTTTGTTCCTCATGCTGACTGATGAGAGATGCCTTAATGCTCTCCTTTCAGTGGGTCTCTTTCGATAAGCTTCAGAGCATTTATTTTGGATATGAGACCTAGAGTTTTATGAGTACCTTGAGGCTTGCAGTCATTAGTGGTAGGCTCTCTCAACATTGAAAGATGGGAATACATCAATGTCTCCTGATCAGTGGATTTCTCAAGTGTTCAACACTGACTCCTTTATTCACACTTGTAGAAATGTACTCGGTTCCTTGATACCTACTTTCATTATCGGTAGGTTTTCCCACGTTTGTTAACTGTATACCTCAATGACTGGTAATCAAACGATGTCTCATTATGTTCGACCTCAACTCATTTATTCACATGATGTAGAATTGCACCTTGGCGAATAGTGTAGAAGAATTGAAGACATCACTATGTGGCTATAGCTTTTCTGAGCTGTTGCTTCACTTTCATTAGACCAACACCTGTTTGACTATATTAACCATGGGAGATTAGATTGTACTCCTTGGTATACAAATATCTTCAGATTGGTTTTGAGACTAGTTTCACTGGGTCTTGTTTGTGACTATGAAATCTTTTGGCATATAACCACATTTGTAAATTTGCCTATTCATGGCCACGAGTACTTGATTGGTATATTTTCCACATGGATCTGCATTATATTCTTGGAAACCATGTATGCAAAGTCAGTACAAAACGTAATGAGCAATCGAGTTCGTCCAACTGGTTCTATATCACTCCATTCCTAGTTTATTTATACTGTATTTCAACCATGACAGATTCTCCTCTGATCTCACACATTAAGGGACATCTGTTATAACAATATTTGCCTCACCATTTCTATCTTGCACAGAGGGACTTTTTCCATTTCCCTATGCAGGCTTATTGTCCCTTTTTGATGAATCCAGAGCTAAAAATTAACATTTTTTCCACATATACGCGCCCTATCAGCTATGCAAAAAGCGTATACGCAGGTTGCTCCACTACAACCCGCATACATTGGGATTTGTGCCAGAAAATACAAAATGGAGTCGGGTTTCTATGTCACGACAAGAGATATTTGATCCTTGGCCTTCCATAAAGAGGAAATGTTCCGACTCAACCCTTCAATTGCATTTTGAAGGCTATAAGAACACAATTTCAAGCTATGGAAAGGAGGAGAAGGCATTCAACTTTCAGAGAAAAGTTACTCTGGAGAAATTACTTCATATTGAGTCTGCATTCTTTTGTCCCTCAAGTCTGAACACAGTGTTCAACCCCCAAGATCTTTCCTTATTGTTGAGAGAATCTCATTATCTCTCTCATTCAAGATTGCCTTTGGTGGAGGAGTGAAGTGGTGGAGGCCCAGTTGGAAGGAACTTGGTTTCTTGGTTTCGAACCATGCTGACATGGAAGTCTGTAATGTTGTCACTTCTGCTGATCAATTATTAATAGAAATACTCCTTTCCCATCCTATTGGTATCTTGCAAATATTTTATTATTATCCATGGGCATATTTGTAATGTTTATTAATGGATTATGTTATCTGATGTGATAATCCATTTTATATTATCACTATATACTTGCTCTATTTATTTGTTAAGAACTTCTTGCAAGTATAAAGCTTTGGGTCGAAGTGCTCAATGGTGGAACATATTTTAGGGTCCTAACCCACACATAGGTAGAGAAATATATTTGAATGTAATAAAGGTCAATATTAATAAGGCCTTTCAATAAAATAGAATAAGGTGGATGTAAAAAGACCTAATAGAAGCTTCTGCTTCTAGAAGGATCTTCCTCTAGATGCTTCTCTTGATAGACATATTTAGTATAAATAAGGGTCGAGGGTATGAAAACCCTAGCTTGGAGATTATTATAACAGAGCGTTGCTCAACTGGAGGTTGCCCCCTCGAAGAGGCCCGTGAACATTGCTTTCTGAATCAAGTGCTATTTATGTTGTTGTTCTTATATCATTTCTGTGTTATTGTGGAGATTATGCTGGTTATATTATTGTTATTCTGCCATTTCTAGCATTTTCTTTCTGTTCTGCATACTTTTTATATCTGGTATATTACAAGTGGTATCATAGCACTTTCCTTGGCAGAAATTGTGGGAATTTTTTTCTTCAGGGTAGAGACGTATTCCGACTTCTTTAAGCCACAAAGATCTGTCATTACACACATAAACTCGTGGTTGAGGGATTCATACATGGAGGAAATACAAGTGGTTCTTAAGCGCACATCTGTTGGCCACCCTTTTAACCCCTGTTGGTACCCCTTCGAGTGGTAGTGCATCAAACATCACCTGTGTACGGAATCAACCTAGATTTCCTGAAGCCCTCTTTAGATAAACCAATCGCCCGCCTGACTGCTATAGTGCCACCGAGAACAACACTTGAGAAGATACTCTCTAGTACTTGGGTAGTTGGGTAGTACGACTAAGGGTATGGTCTATCCTCCTTAGTTAGTGCCCTGAGACATTTGGCCGAGTACTATTGTT
This sequence comes from Picea mariana, assembly GCA_032191745.1. Taxonomy (NCBI): domain Eukaryota; kingdom Viridiplantae; phylum Streptophyta; class Pinopsida; order Pinales; family Pinaceae; genus Picea; species Picea mariana. The sequence continues at coordinate 31,204 of JASDQU010208144.1, read as the reverse complement.
GGACCCTGCACGTATATCAGAGAGCTATAGCACAGGCCAAACCCTTGTTTGTAGAACCCTTGAATACCTAACCCTTGGGGGACATAAACATAAACAAATTAAAACAGACAAGATCTATTTCCATGCAATTGTGTTCGAGTTGCCAAATCACTACACTTTTCTTACTGGTTAAGAATTTGGGGATTTCATCGCTGCAATATTCTTCAGAATGGAGTATAACTCCGCAGGTGTTTAAAAAAAAAAGAAAAAGAAAAAAGTTTGGAATTTTTTTCACCATTATTTGAGACCTATTCCATTGGATCCATCTCTTCTCCCTTATCAAATTCCTCCTTATCATTTTTCGGCTAAAGTTTTGACCCTGCCTGCCCCTTTTCAGTTCACCCATCCTCATGGCCCATACCCATAGCCGAGACCTGGAAGATCGCTTCAACACCTTGCAATATGGTTTCCTTGAGACTCAAAAATAAGTGAAACAACTCAGTGCCACTGTTGCCTCCATTGATACATCCATCAATACAACCATAAATACAACCATGCAGTCCTCAATGGAGGAAGTCAAACAACAATTGACCACCCAACTTGAATCTGTCTTTGCATCACTCTGCACCAAACTGAAGATCCCTACAGATGACCCTTTCTCTGACGCACCTCCAAAGACTGAAGGTGAACATTCCTCCCATTTCCATACCTTTCAACACCATCAATTTCAATGTGACCTACGCCTTCCACGGGTGGATGTGACCAAATTTGATGGCTCGGACCCCACGGGTTGGGTAACCCAAATGGAACATTATTTCTCTTTATACGACATTACAGATGACTTGGCCAAACTCCGATATGGTGTTCTCCATCTATATCAAGAATGTTGGCAATGGAGAAAAACTTCATGTCAAGGGTATATTGCTTGGACCCAATTTGTGACTGATCTTTATGAATGCTTTGACACTGACACCAACCATTTGGGCTGTTTGATAAATTTGAAACAATCAGGAACAATAGAAGACTTCATAGCTGCCTTTGAGTGCCTGGCTTTTCGAACAGAGGGCATGACTGATGATTTATTTCGAGAGTGTTTTATCAGTGGCCTCAAGGATGAGATTCGGGCCATGTCCTCATGGATCTACCTTCGAGTTGGGTGGAGGCTACTAAAAAATATAAAGAAGCACAATAGGTTGTATCCTCTCAAAATTGTAAACCCTCCTTTATCCCTCGCCCTAAACCCATAAATCCCACTACTCCCTTCGCCCCATTAAAGATCCAAAAATTGACTAGGGATAAAATGGATGAATGCTAACTCAAAGGCCTTTGTTATAATTGTGATGAAAAATATTTCCCAGGCCACAAGTGTAAGGAACAAAATCTTATTATGGCCATCTCTGAGGATATTTTGGAAGAGGATGTTGAAACTCCCCTTGTGTCTGAGTCACCTGAAATCACTGACATAACCCCTCCCTTAGACCCTCCCGAAGTGGAACCGATCATTTCACTTAATTCTCTCACTGGCTTCTCCACCCCCCAAACCCTCAAGTTAATCGGTTACATCAAGCATCGAAAGGTCATCATTCTGGTTGATAGTGGAAGCACCCATAATTTTATTCATCGCCGCATTGTCCAAGAAACTCATTGCTACATCCATGCCATCAACAATTTCCAAATCATGATTGCCAATGGTGGTTTCATGAAATGTGGAGGGTGCTGTGAAAATGTGCGTCTCCAAATTGGTGACTACCACCTAAAATCCCATATGTTTTCTATAGACATGGGCGTCTCCAAATTGGTGACTACCACCTAAAATCCCATATGTTTGTGACATTGTGTTGGTTGCAGACTGGCTAAGGCCTTTGGGTCCCATTCTCATGGATTTTAAGGAATTAACCATGAAATTTGACCAGGAAGGCCACCAATATAAATTCCAATGCATCACTACTGGTTCACTTGAGGTCATTAGTTCCCATCGAATGGAAAAGCTGCTAAAAAANGAACCAGTAGTGATGCATTGGAATTTATATTGGTGGCATTTCCCAACTCCATTCCATACAAGCAACAGAGACACCCCCGGTGCCGCAAGACCTTCAAGCCCTCCTTTCTAAACATCAAATGGTATTTTCCACTCCCCAAGGACTCCCTCCTTCCTACTGTGTTCATGATCATTCCATTCCCTTTTTACTCGGAAGCCTTCTTCCCAATATCCGTCCGTATCGCCACCCCTTTTCACAAAAAAATTAAATTGAGAAAATGGTCCAGGTACTCCTTAATGCAGACATTATCCGCCCTAGTACGAGCCCTTACTCTTATCCTGTAGTCATGGTCCTGAAGAAAGAAGGTTCTTGGAGAATGTGTCCTGACTTCCGTGCCCTCAACAAATTGACCATTAAAGACAAATTTCCCATTCCTGTCATTGATGACCTCTTGGATGAATTGAGTGGCACCCAATTCTTTACTAAAATTGATCTTCACTCGGGCTATCACTAGATACGTATGAAAGAGGTAGACATTCCCAAGATGAACTTTCGAACTCATGAGGGCCACTATGAGTTTTTGGTCATGCCCTTTGGCATGTGTAATGCCCCCTCCACCTTCCAAAGCCTCATGAATCATGTCTTCCATCCCTTTATCCTTCATTTTGTCTTAGTTTTCTTTGATGATATCCTCATCTATAGAAAAACCTGAACAGACCATCTTACTCATGTGGATCGAGTTCTCCATCTACTCTCTCAGCACCAACTTTTCTTGAAACAGTCTAAATGTGCTTTTGGTGCCTCAAAAGTAGAATACTTGGGTCATCTGGTTGGCAAGGATGGCGTCAGGGTGGATCCAAAAAATATTGAAGCTATGCAAGACTGGCCACACCCAAAGACTCT
>JASDQU010208143.1:9385-28203 GCA_032191745.1 Picea mariana | reverse complement strand
CGGTGCAACTTTAGAAGAAAGGACACGAATATTAATTATTAAACAGAGCATCAAACGAAGATGAATTCTACAAAAGTAACTATTAACACATAACAAGCATCATCAGTGTGGAAGGAGCATCGAACATGGATGAATTCATACCACTTAACCTCAGAAAATGCTAGCATAAAAACATAATCATGTAAATGATATACAAGAAACACATATTGAACATAAACACCGTGATGAATCTCAAATTTCAAAAAGAGGAAACTTTTGCATTAACTTCAAAGAAATAAACAAGTATTGATCCCCCAAGGGTCCAACCCTTCTCTACTCTTTTACCATGAAATATATATCACTATAGGTCCTTTCTAGCTCACCATTTCAAACTCCAACCCCTTTTCCAAAATAGAAGCAATTACAAACAAAAAATGACACGTTTTAACTGATTTCCTGATTTTCAAGAGGTGAAATTATGAAAAATAGGATTCAAAATTCCACTTGTAATTCTCAAACTATAATAGTTGTGTAACATATGAGAACGATTTTTGTAGGTAAGCTCGTTCTAAAGAAAAACCTCTCTCGGTTTCTTTAAATTCGTCTCCAGCTGGTCGAAATACGTGTTGCAAAAACATGTCTCAGACAAGAAATCATGAAAATTGAAAACTAGGGCTCAAAGATTCCTTTGAATCTCCCAATACGTGACACCTTTTACAAATCTGAAAGGGGTTTTTATTATCTGGTTTTTCCTCGACAAAAACCTCTCGGGGATTTTCAAAATTCCTCTCCAGTTGGTCATGAATTGATCTTGAAGTTGACTACTAAACCAAACATTTGCGCAATGCACCCTATAGCATGTGCGTAGGAAGATCCTCTACGCAACAACATCCTCTGTGCAACAAAACTCTCTACGCGGAAAAATGCTCTGCGTGAAAAAATCCCCTGTGTGGTGCGCAACAAATTTTTCAGCGTGTAGTTGCAAATTGAAATGGAAATAATAAATGATAAATATTCCTTTTGAAACTGACCCTTAGAGATGTTAGATGATGCCAGGCATAAAAGCAATATTGGTTCTAATAGGCATGACTTTGCAAATTACTAACAAACCTCTAACCTTAGCTATGAAAATCGTGTTGCTAACAGGTTGCACACCACCAACCTTATCGAGAATGGATAACCGTAGAGGCAGATGTACGTGAATGATTTAGACTAAGGGAAATTGTCCCTTACATTACCTACCATTGTGAAAGAGGATGGTTAGACAATAAACACTGTGGGGTGCGTCGTAAATATTTTAACCTCAAGTGTGCACGCCCACCCCCCATCCCAAATTTTTTTGTTGAACTAACATGGAAACCACCTGCACCTACTCTAGAAGAAACTTCCTCGGTCATCAACCTTAGTGAATCATTCACCAAAAGTACTCCATTTCCCTCCAATCCCATGAAGCCAAAATACGAGATAAATGAAATCATTGACAAGCTCCTACATCAATGGATATTGCAAGAACCGGACGTGCCATGTTGTGACCCCCTAGGGGTCGCTACAATCAAATAAACACAGCGGTCGAATCAATCGAGGGTGCACAAAAAACATGCATGGAACCCCCAGAAAATAAAATTCATGTATGTGCAACTAAGTCCACAATATTGTTACTAAGTACAAACTAATGGAAATAACGTATTTTAACAGCGGTTAGTGGATCATATTGATCAATATGCCAGGCATTCCTAGGCCTCGTTGGTAATAGTGCATTAGCAAGTCCATTGACAAAAGGATGATTCTACATTCAATGCAGCCATCAATTTCTCCACTTAGCAGGAAGTTCGATGTTTTGAGCCTACTCACCAATCGTCATCCAACTCTAGTCACATGTATGGACAGGATCATGGGAAAATATTCCCATGTCCCCAAAATATGTAAGCATGGTCGACGTTGTAACACAAGTACAAGTTCTGGGCTCTGCCAGCCAATTCACACAAGTCTCGAATGGATTCTCTGAAAGATACGCTCATCGAAAGGGAAAGGCTATCTACTTCCAACAAATTCCAAAACATTTGAGTACAAAGTTTGTTATGATGCCTATTTCAGCAAGGCATATCCTACGGATGGAAAATCAACATTGGGATCTCTTCGACTGCACCATTTCACCGACATATTCTAAGCAGTCTTTACTTTGTCACCTCCACCGGACTTGTATGACTGACCCCCTTGCCTTCCCTTCCTCCACAATATAAATACTTGGTCCCCCCTAAATTTATTGGAGAAATTCTACATGTCCCATTCCCACCCTTGGTTTCCTGTCACCCCTAGTTGTACTTTCTCTCATTCACTACTTCCATGGCCCAATTTTGCGGTTGTCATGGGACATGCGCTTCCCCTCCTAACCAATCCCTTCTCATTCCCACATTCTGGTTCTTTCGCATATTAACGTTGTATCAAAAAATATTAGGAAAAACCTATACTCTACCAACTTAACCTCTCCCCCTATGCTAAGTGTCTCCATGCTTCATCCCCTTTGTAGATAGGGAGGGTCCCTATGTCCAACCCATACCATGCTTCATCCCCTTTATGAATGCAGAAGGGATTCTTCTTTTGTCATGTATCCACCTCTTCCACCTACACCTCCAGGCCCTGTGTATAATTACACACCCATTTTCAGCCCCCCTTCTTTCACCCTTTACCATAGATCCACATACTGCCTCCAGTAGAATGGACAGGGCTACTAGCTTGGCCTGGCCATCCTAGAATCAAAAGATAGACATAGAAGGATACTATCTCTGGGCAGTGCCTTAGTTATTCTCAGTTCTCGGTGCTTGATGTTGGTCCTTAAGCAAATCCCTTATTCCCCTCCATAGACACCAACAAAGGTTTCGGAGGGAGAATCTGGCTGCACGCACGCCAACTCCATCTTTCACAATGTGGTTTGTGTTATCTAGTCACGAACCTGAGCCGAGTTGCAAATCCAGCCTTCTTTGATGATTTTTTCTTACTTAGGTCCTATCGTCAGCACAACTTATTTTTTAGAACGATGATTTTCTCTTACTCTGGCTACCTTCCTTTAGAAATTTGGTAGTTGGCTCGAGGATAGGTCAGATAATACTGGTGGGGGCCTGTTAGCACCCAAAGTTTCGGGTTCAGTTTTTCGCGCATGCACAAATGGAGTTATGCGCACTCATTCCATAGTTTTTCACACACCTAAGTAAATGCGCGAAGAATGACATAGAGTGTGCATCAAACCGAGTTTTTTCAGTAACGTGCCAAACTTAAAGACTACCAAGTATACGTCGGTCCGATATTTTTCAGTTACGCCAAAAATAAGATGATGCCCACCAATATCAAGAAAGGAATCATCAGGAAATATCCTTGGATGATTATTTCCAACAACATACAAAGACGTGGGACAGAAAAAGAACAAGTTGGCCAGACAGTTAAGATTTACCTAGATGTAGAAGGTAAGATCCTTTCGCGGGATTCAACTGGGCTTGGAAGTGGTTCCCCCTACCGACATTTGAGATGAGGGAAAGGGATTTCTCTTGAACCCACCAAATAAAGTGAACGGGTTAGAAGAAGACGACATTCTAACAGACTAGAATATTCCACCCATTTGACCATCCTATCCCACGAATGGATTATTGCTAGAAGATGGGAAATACCCACTTCCAAGAGAGGGGAATAATGGAGGTATGTGTCCTCCACCCCAAGGAAAGGCTTGGAGGGGAGTTGACAAACTTCTTGCACCAACATTATTACATTGGGAAATTGGATGAGATGTCGTCGACATGTTCTGCATGTTGGTCGATGGCATCCTAAATGAAAAAAGTGTTATATATAAATGGTGATGAAGATGTTTCCCTCAAAGGATGAGTGGACCCAACCATCAGTGGAAAGGAGCTATTGATCGACGTGGTTACCATGGATTGAACCGCACTAGTAGTTTGGTTAGATATAAAAGGAGGTAGGATTCCTCTTGACATTATTGTTGATGTGGGGGTTGTAGGGGCCCCTGACCCAGACACTTATGAAGTGTCATCCATGATGGCCCACCAAAGAGGGAGATTGTAAATGAAGTCTGAACTAGAAGCCAAAATCTGCAAGACAATCGAATCGTGGGATCTAGTCAATGAAGAATTGAATAGACAAACGAAGCCTTCAAATTCAAGATCTGATATGCGTGTAACCTCTGACTAAAAACATTAGTTTATGTAGGCTCTATCACTATGATTTTTACAGGACCAACCAATACAAAAACGTTAGTTTGATCGAGTTGATGCCTCGAGGAAGGTGATAGAGAATTCACTTTGACAGGTGGAAGACCTTGAATTTTCCTAGACTGACAAGGTGGTTGATCAACCACTTTAAGTTACACAATCAAGGTGACAACCAGCACACTTACCTGAGTCATCTACAAATGCAGAGTACACCACTAGAATAAAGGAAGTAACAATCACAAAAAACTTCACCAATAATCTGACTCAGGTGGATTTGATCCTAAGATCGCAGTAGTAACGAAGTAAGGCAATAACCTTCTGAACGAATGCACGGATTGATTAAGTCCCATGAACCAATGAACGATGGAGTGAGAATAAGTTACCCTAACCTCCACTAACCATCGCTTCCTAGTGAAAGTACCCATGCTTTGCGGGGAACCCTTCAAAGGTAATGATAACTGTCATACAACATCTGCCCTAGGTACCATGAGAAACCCCCCACAATCACCTCTGAGAATCCTAGGAATGGCTATAAAAGACACCAACTTGTAGTCATCATTTGGGGGATACAGTCAAAAGTCGAGATCGAACATATGGGCATGGTAACAAATCCTAAAGCTTCAAAAGAATCATCTCTCACAGAGGTAAAGGCACTAGTGAAACCACCAAAATACAATCTCTCTGCTACATTTATTCAATCATCGAAGGGGTTATCACCTTGGCTCTTCCTCACGCGACCTTGTGTTTGATTCATGTGTTAGAGGAGGCTCTTGGCTATACCTATACGAAAGTTGGATTTTGCGCTCCCTATCTCAGACTCCTAAGTTTCTTTTTGGCCTTGGAGAGTTAACTCTCCAATCCTAATCCAAGGCCTAAGCCTAAGCTAGTCTATTTACCCTAGAAAATGAAATGTCTAGTTAATTTTAGTTAAACATTCATTTTACAAGGGTTGTTGTTTACTCGAAAGGGGTAATGGATGAAACTAGATGGATTTTTATAAAGACTCAGTAAAAACCACTTATAAGAACATAAAATGAAATTTTTTGTCTTCACTGAAAATATGAGTGTAAACGCTTCAGAATAAAAAATAAAACTCTTTGTTTTTATGATATGCAAAAAATGCAATTTTTATTTTCGATGAAATGCATTGCTAATACAAATTTATTTTTGAAATGTAATGCAATTGAAAAGTTATGGAATTATTTTCGTCCAAACTATGAAAACAAATTATTATTTTTTGTTTTAAAGGATCCAAAATTCAATTTGAAAACTAATAAGCACTATAAAAAGAGAAAGCACACTTCAAAATATTTTTTTCTTCAGCAAAACAAAGGCAAGGACTGAAAAGGAATATAAAAGTGTACTTTCTATAACTATTTTGTTTTCTTGTTTAAGAGGTAAAAGGAATATGAAATATTTAAAGAAATTTTTTTTCTTAACACCAACAAAAAAGAAACAAAAATAAGCTCAAAAAGAAACCAAACCTATAAATATTTGCAAAGACCAATAATGAAATCCACTCTAGACAAAAATATATTGAGAAGTAACTTCTCAAACTACCCTCAAAAGCTTGAAAATGATCCAAAAAGGAAGTGCACACAAATTTCTTGTTTTCTTTATAAGAATCAAACTAAAAAACTAATGAACTCATAAAGAAATAGACACATAATCTTAAAGTCCCAGGAGAGACCCCAGATACTTGGCCCAACACCTTCAGACCGGAAAATATTTTAAAAAAACTCTTTCTAAATATTGAAAAAAAAAACTTTCTAGAAATATGTACGCATCTGTGCACAAGGCATCCCACGTATACACATCTGTCTAAATTGGTTGGCACATATATGTATGTGACTATGATAACTGACACAGTGCGTATGTACCCCAAATTTTTCAAAAAGAGAAAAGAAGAGGCAGGCTAAAGGCACAAGTAAATAAAGAAAGACTCAAGTAATTGTAAGTCACTAACATGAGTATCAAATAGAAGTCTGAAACAGGCCCACAAGGGAGAAATCCCCAGTATGGTCGCCAATTCTACTTTTGGGAGAAAATCCCCTACAATAGTGGGATTACTACAACATACCAATGATCGTACAGAAAGAAAATTTCATAAAGAACACTCAAAAAATATATTAAATTCAAAGGAAATATCTAACTATTGAGAGGATAAGAATGATTAACTCGCAAGGAGTCCTACGGTTGTTGTTATTTCTGGTTGCCGAAATCTCCTCACTCTTTTCCAATATTCTCTATGCAACCTGCAAGAGCCTTAAACATGCAAGCTTATACATAGAGGTAGTTATACTAATAAATACTCGTTATTCAAATGAAAATAATAGAATGATCAAAGAAATTAGAGTTATACAAAGCATATATAAAAGAATTGCAAGTTAAACACTACAAGCACAATGTTTTTTCGAAGGAACGAGTTTCTATAATATTCAGTAGTTCAGGTGGTTACAAAATATACCTCTCCTATGCGGTGTCGCCCTATTGAAAGAGATATCGGGTCCCTCCACCCAATCTCCTATTATAAAGATTGGTTTTGACTCTAGATTCACCACAAGCCCAAAGAGAATATAAGGGAGACTCTTGGCCACATTAGTTGGAGATCATAAAGGGGATGGAAACAAGGGTTTGTAGTTCAATAACCAACAACAACATGGATGTATAAGGGCTTATAGACTCAGTGGGTGTATCCAAATAAATGTTTGATTTTGGTGTGCAAAGAATCATTACCTTTCTCCTTGGACAAAATGCTCCTTTTATGTCGTCTCTAGTTGGTTAGAGACAATTGAGTATGGGTAAACAGAGTTAGGTAACTGACCAAACCCATAACTCAACAATTAATTAGGAATATATATATATATATATAAGATTTTATTATCATGTACGTGATTGTCCCTTGAGTAGCCTGTGTATATGTATGCTGCATAACTGTGAGGGCACGTACAACTTCCAAAATATGTTTTTTAGAAGGTCTCAAGGAGGTATGGGGAAGAGTTGTTTGTAAGTAGGATATGGACTAGGACAATAAGAGCATCAATGCTTCAATGGTGGTAATTGACACTATAACAATGATCATTAAAAGTTTCTAAGACTATTTGCACCACTCATAATCAAATGTGGTGGTTATTGAGTATTGAGGCAATTATTTATATTAAAAGTATATTGTGCAATTGAAGCATTTAAACTTTAGAAGATTTTCAATTTAAGCCAAGAATTGTCTCTGAGTACGTTTTGAGTGTACATCAACATCCAATGTATTGCATGTGCGCTTTATAAACCGATTCAAACTATAGAGGAGGAACAAGGCTCACAATTCACACATTATGTTTCTTCTCTAGTTTGTTCCATGCACATTCAAATTGATGCTTATTTTCACTAGTGGATCTAACATGATATTATGAAATTTTGTACATATATGGATGAACTAAACTATGAAAATTCAAGTATCTGGAGTTGTTTAATCATTCTTGTGATTCTTTTTGTAGAATCTGTCAATTTGAAATTGTAGACAAAGATGAGAGTGAACTAATGTTTCTTGTTGTCCTAATTCTATTTTTAAAACTCTCTGATGCAGGAAATGTATAGGCTTTGAACCTATCCAATTAAAAGTCACACAAATAAGATCTATAATAGTTTTGTTGTTGTCATGATCAAGCTTAATTCTACTAAGGATATTGTACCATTGAAAATACTCAAGAACTACATAGTCCCATTTGATTAGGAAGATAAGAGCATATTTAAACAATTTTCCATAATGCAATTGTATGTGCCACAAGTTTATGAGCATCGACTCGACATTGTGAGGGTTTTTCTTTAATCCATATTTAATTGCAATTTTTTACCAAGAAAAGGCTTGAAATGCTTCAGAATAAGACTAATATTGATTGGGTAAGGTCGGTTCAGGAATGATATAATCTTGTTCAATTTCAAATGAGATTGATAAACAATTAAATGAATGTCCAAAATAAACAAGCCATGTGTCAATTAGTGTTTGTGATGATATAAGGATATTCAAATGAGTTTATTTTTTAATGGATTTGGTAGTAAGAATTACTTATTGTGAGATCATACTACAGAGAATAGGATATTTTCAAGCTTATCCTCCATCTAGATAGAAAAACTCAAAAAATAGATGGAAACCCAAACAAAATGAGAGAAACACTAATCTATTACTTTTGTTGTGTTGAAATACATAGCGAGGCAACTTGGAGGGGTCTTTCATTTATAAAGGTAGTTGGAAAATACAATTAGTTTACCTAAGTGAGTTTAGTTGAGTACTTACGCTAACACCCTCCCCCACCCCGGCCCCCCTCCCCCACCTTAAGTGAAACTTAGGGAAGTATAAAAAAGAGAAAAATCTCAAAAATGGGTCCTCGATATAAGGCCATGATAGGTATCAATGTACAAAATAACCAGATTAATTGACAAAAAAAAAACAGGAAGAAGGACAGAGACTACCCCCCCTCCCCAAAGGTCAACTTCCTTCAGCCCAAGCAAGGTACAAAGTTGAACATACCAAGTCTTTTTCAAGGGTTTAGTGAATATGCCAGCAACCTACAACTCAATGCGACAATACTATAAATCAATAATATTATCATCAATTATATGCTATAATACATGTGAACTTATATGTGCTTGGTGCGTTGTTGCTCTACTAGATCCTTGGAAATATGGATAACATTCTGATTATCGCACCAAATTATAGTAGGTTGCTCCTACTAAAAACCAAGCTCGGACAAAATCTGTCGAATCCAAATAGACTCAGTGGCAACATTAACAACACCTCGATACTCTGCCTCTGTAGAAGAAAGAGAGATGGAAACTTGCTTCTTTATAGACTAAGCAATGAGACTAGATTCAAGATGTAATACATAGCCATAGGTATACTTGTGGCTATTATGATCACCAACCCAATCGGAGTTAGTATAACCCACTAAATTTGCATTACCAACAGAAGAATAATGAATGACATATGTGTGTTCCCCTCTAATGTAGTGAAGAATCCTCTTTGCAAATTTCTAATGAAGCTCATGCGGTTCCTACATGAACCGAGAAACCAACCCAACTGCATAGAAGATATTAGGACAACTACGATTCAAGTACAAGAGGCTACCAACAATTTTTCGATACAACATTGCATCAACCAAAGGAGTGGAATACTTGGTTGACAACTTGACCCCTGAAAAAAAATGGCATCGGTGCACATTTGAAATCCAAGATGTGAAATATGCTCAAGAGATCCAAGGCATACTTGGACTGAGAGATACTTATCCTGGATGAAGATTGAGTGATATGTAATCCAAGGATGTAGTGAAGAGGCCCTAAGTATGTCGTGTCAAATTGTTGATGAAGAGTGGACTTCACATGATCGATCAAGGAATATGAACTCCTAGTGAGAATGAGATCATCCACATAAAGAACGAGGATAAGTGCATCAATTTACCACAAGATATATACATTTGAATCACACTGTCAATGAGAAAATCCTCGAGAGAGAAGAAAGGAATCCATCTTCTCATACCAAGCCCTAGGAGCTTGTTTGAGACCATACATGGATTTTTTTATTTTTCACATAAGAGAATAATCTTGGATAAAACCAAGAGGCATATGTATCCACTTGTGGGATACAACTAGAGAGAGAACAAGGAAAATAGAATTCATTTTAGCTACGAGTGCAAAGGTTTCATAATGGTTAATGCCCTCAACCTGAGAAAAACCTTTAGCAACCAATCGAGCCTTATACTTGTCTATGGTACCATCTGTTGCATACTTGGTTCAATATACCCACTTGCACTGAACCAATTTTATACCTTTTGGAAGAGGGACCAAGTATCAAGTGCTATTTTTTAACAAGGAATTATACTCATCTTCCATGGATCTCTCCCACTCTACAATACCATGGGCTTCATTAAAATCTTATGGATCTCAAGCACTAGCCATGAATACTCGAGGAGTCCTTTGAAGAGAGGACATGGTTCTTCTTTGACCCCAATTAGGAAATGATGGAAGAACTTCATTACATTTTTCTTCAATAGTATAATCATTAGTTGGTGAAGTCAATTCAAAAGAAAGAAGATCATACAAAGATCCAAGATGTTGAGGGGAATGCTCATCGAATAGAACACTCCTATTGATGATCAACTTGTGTGTATTAGGATCAAGTAATCTATATCCTTTAATTTCATCAGTAGCCAAAAAATATGCAAGGCTTACTTTGTATGTTCATTTCCTTGTGTTTTTCTTTGGAAATGTGGGCCCAAGCATTACACACAAAGACTTTGAGATGGCTTACATAAGGTTTTTGTCCAGTCCAAGATTCTCCTAGGTTCACCCCTTGGAAAACTTTGTGAGGTGTGCAATTTTGAACATAGTTGGCACAATTAATGGCTTCAACCCAAAATTGTGGGGTAAGACCTCTAGAATGGACCATGTCGTTGGCCATCTCCTTCAAGGTGAATTGTTTTCTTTCGGAGAAACCATTTTGTTGTGGACAGTATGGCATAAAATGTTGCAGTTGAATTCCTTCAATGATACAATACTCTTCAAATCTATGGTTGACATATTCATGACCATTAATTGTCCGTAAGCATTTGATAGAATTTCCAGATTGCTTTTCAACTAAGGCTTTGAACATAAGAAAATTGTTAAAAACCTCACTTTTTCTCTTTAAAGAGTATCCCCAAGTGTGTCTGGAGTAGTCATCAATGAATGTAAGAAAATAGAGGGCTCCTTGAAAAGATAAGGTAGGAAAAAGGCCTGCAACATCACTGTGAACAAGTTGAAGAACTTTTGAAGCTCTCCAAGATTTTCCTTTATCAAAATTATCTTGAGGATCCTTGCCAAGAACACACCCAATACAAACACCATCAAGAAAGGATATAGGTGGAAGATCAATGACCATATTTTCCTTACTTAGTTGTTGAAAATAACAATAGTTTAAGTCACTAGATTGTTCATGCCATAATTTACTTAACTCATTTGAGTGAGCAAGTAATACATAGGTAGTAGACTCTTGCACAAAATGAGAAAATGAGTACAAACATGCATGATGATCAACTTTTCCTATGGAAATAATATATGAGGGATCCTCAATTTCACAAACAACAACAAAATCGAGAGTAAACAAGATTGTCCTCCCTAAACCAGAATTTGTAATATGATAAATTGAGAGCAAATTAGATGAAAGATTAGGAACATATACAACATTGTTGATCATGCCATATATCATCTCGATGGACCCTTGCCCATTAACAACCAAAGGTGAAGAGTTTACCATATAAATATGCTATGTATTGCATGAATTAATGGAAGCAAAGAAATCCTTATGTGCAGTCATGTGATGAGTTGCTCCAGAATCAAATATCCATTAAGGTGAGGAGTATCTTGCAGTGGCAGAGAGAGCTTTAGCATTTCATATATCATTGCTAGAATAAGATGGATTGACATTTAAATTGTGTTTCTTCATTTCTAAAGATAAGACAACCAAATTCTTGAAGCAATGAGATTCTAGATGACCTTCTTTTCCACAAAAGGCACATTTAAGAGGACTTTTCTTAGCTTTAAAATCTCTCTTAGGTGAGTGATTTGAAGAGTTTCACTCCTTTGTACTTTGTGTTTGTTTCCATTTAGATGTCTTTTTATGTTGTATCTTTGAATTTGAAGATGAGTTAGCTACAAGAGCATGAGATTTAGAATTTTTTGAGCCAAGACCACCCATTTGAATGAGTTTATACTGCTCACGAGTAAGTCTTTCAACAAAAGCGTCAAAAGTAGGCATTACAAAATTTGACCCTAAGGCATCCTTAGTTGAATCAAATGTGGAAACAAACACTGAATAGGGATCACCTAACTTAGAGAGTAGTGAAAAAATGAGTTGTTCATCCTTTTGTCAATATTACAATCCTTTAACTGAAGTTAAAGAGATTTGAAATTAGAAATGAAATCTTGAATAGTATCAAAATTATTAGGATTGAGACTAATTAATTCATTTTCCAATTGATGACCACGAACTTCATATGTTTTACCAAATAGTTGTTCAAGTTGCTTCCGTGTTGCATGAGGAGTATCTATGCATTCAAGATGCAACAATAGTTCTGGAAAAAGAGATAGACATATTTAACCAAATGCTTCATCACAACGATTATGCCATTTAAGTTTTTCAATATTTTGTATGGAGTCAATTTCTATACCAATAGTAACCCTGTATAAACCTTTACTCCACAATAAAACAAACATTGCAGATTTCAAAGTAAAATTAGTTATGAGGAGTTAAAATAGACAAAGAAATTTCTAAATAGAATAATTATGAATTAAAATAGACAAAAGTAACTTATGTGCCATAGAAAAAGAATGAAAATGTTAAATAGGAAAAAAATAACCCACAAGAGAAAACAAAAACAAGGCACTAAATCGACCTTCTAATCTAAAACCCTAAAAAATACTCTATTAAAAAGGCACTCTCTAGTTGTACAAAGATTATTCCCACGACAATGAAAATGGCATTTATAAAATATTTAACTCATAAAGTGGTGTTTAACCTTGATTCAAAAGGTCAAACGGACAATACAAACAACATAATTCAGAAAATAGACAGAAACCCAAACAAAAATGAGAGAAACACTTCTATTACTTTTGTTGTGTTGAAATAAAGAGTGAGGCCCTCTATTTATAGCAAACTAGGAGGGGTCTTGCATTTATGAAGGTAGTTGTCAAGTAATTTGCAGATGCAATTAATTTATCTAAATGAGCTTAACTAAGTATTTAATCTATCTAAGTGAGTTTAATAAATGTTTACTCTAACACTTTTTTTTTTTTTTAGGAAACTTATTATTTTCTTTTATCAATATTTGAGAAGAAAAACTATGGTGAAGGCAAATATAAGGTTTTTAAATTTTTACATATAAATAAGAAAATTATTTCTCAATATTTGCAATCTTTGGAAGCCATGAGTTTGTCAATATAAATGGAGGGTGGAGAAAGGGAAAAAAAAGTTAATCAAAAGCAATGTTTTCTGGGCATATTTACTCGAAATAGGATGAGAAATTGTTAGATCAACATATTTGAGTGATTATTTCTGTATAATCCTTATATTAATTTTAAACAACAAAAAATAGTAATTTCATACAGATTTATGTCATCTGATTCTGGTGAAAAAAAACAAAACTTAAAACAGTTAAACAACACCTTAATCAAAATATTTCTTTTATAGCTGGTACACAGATAAACCAAGTAACCTTAATCTGCATGCAAAAATCTTGGTACATACACATATTGATGTTGATACTGATTTTAAAGGTCCATGTTGTTCTTGAACATGTAATAAATAGGCCATATTGAATTTCAGCATTTTTTTTAGATAGTGAGAGATATCATCCCTAAGACACTTTAACTATTCTGTTTTTCACACTTTAATGTTACACATGTTATGTCAAGAATTAAATAGTGAAAATTAAAACTTTTTATTAGGTATTTTTTATGAGTTTTGTTCAAAATTTGGTTAGAAATTCAGAAAATTACAATTTTAATGGTTGATTACATATTTTTGATGTACTAAAGTTTTTGATAACACTGAATTTATTTATGCATTCAAAAAAATGTAGAATTGTAATTTTTCCAATAATTACATTGTCCAATTTCAACATGAAAGTAAGTTTAGACTAAGCCTGTATATTAGAGTTTACCAGTGCAGGTTTTACAATGTGCTTTGGCCCGACCTATTGTTCTATCATATATGACTTGCACTGTGATCATTGTTAAGTTATTGTTGCATGATGGTGATAGGCATGTCTTGTGCAATTGAGATTTCTGGCTTTATGCTCTTTTTGGTAAGCACAGGGGCTGCTATTTTTGGTTATTTTAATGCTCTTCTTGCATACATTCTTGCCCAAATAGCTGATGCAAATCCTGGTAAGCACAGAAGGCATGAAGTAAATAAGTGGTGCTTGGTATTCTCATGTATGGCTGTGGTAACTGTAGTTACAAGTTTTTTGCCACACTTCTAATTTGGTATAAAATAAATTGAGGATCTTGTGATAGTGATGGTGCATCATTATGATCAAAGGGTTCTTAATTATTATTAGAAAAACTACAGTTTTAATCAAACCTGCTTGTGCAACTTCACAGAAAGGGTGAAGTCCACCTGTCTGCAGTTTGGAATCTAAAATACTAGTTGAGCACATTATACAGAAATACAGAAGTCTCTTTGATTTGGACCTCTTCAAAACAGAGGCCCTGTAGGATCATAATTTTATATACAAACTTTGACTAGTAAATGTCATAATGATTAACCCTGTTTGGATGATTTGGGTATTTTACATCAATCCTTAAGGCCAACGATTTGCATTTTCTATTCTTGGCAGTTGCTCTTAGTAATCGTAGCACTCAGTCTTGCTGCTGCATGCTAAGTTTTAGCCTCAGCCATTATCTTCATTGTTCACCTCTCATTAACCCAAGTAGAATTTCTCCATGATTGTACGTGAGCATTGAAAGAAAGATTTCTTCAGCTCCATGGTTGTAGGTGACCATTCTCCCATATTTTTTTTGGTTCGTTGTATATTTGTGGTTTTTGTTCATTGTGTATTTGAGGTTGGCAGAGATTACTCCAGGTAGCAAGCATTGAGTTTTCATTCCTTGGACTAATGCGCAGTGCCCCCAAGTCCCCAAACATCACGTCCCTCATTAAATTTCTCCCTTTGGCTTTATGTGGACGTCTCGTTTTGAGGGACCACTAGCTGCATTTCTATGAATGCTAATAGTTAACATTGATTTGGCAGAGTGGATTGACCCCTGATGAAGCATTTCCATCCCCATAGCAAGGGCGTAGTGCCTCTTACTGTTGGGACAATCTCCTTTACATATAATCACAATTTTTCATTGTTTTTGAATGCATAAATAAATGGAAGTTTTACATTTTTTACTTTTAATGCATAAATGGATTCACTTTAAAAAAAAAACTTCAGAAACATCTAAAATATATAATTTCAATCATCTAAATCTGCAATTTTCTAAATTTCTTATCAAATTTTGAACAAAACTAATGAAATTGCAAAAAAAAATTTAAATTAAGTTATAGATTGATTTTTCATTTAGCAGTGACTAAAGACTAAAAAAAACCATACATCAGTCTTGAAGTGCATTAGAGTTTTGTTGGTGAACACAACCAAAGTGAAGGTAGTGTTCTATTCTTTCTTCATCGTGCTCTTATCTCACCTCTATTTCATCTCTTCTTTAACCTTTCTTGACAAAATGAATAACATAGAGAACATTGATTGTGAGAAGATACGTTGGTAGAATGTGAAAGCATTGTCGGCAGCTTAAATCATTCATTTAATTATGCAGGGATTTTACTTACCAACTTGAATGAAGAGTTCAGTGATTGAGGAAGAGGCTTTATGATTGATTCTTTGGAATTTTTCACCAAATTTTTTACTTTATTTATTTGATTTTCTTTTTTTATTTATTAGTTGATTTTCTTCTTTTTACATGTTTATTTTTATTTGTTAAAAAGAATTGATTGTAAATATATTTTCTCTAATTTATACTCCACTTTATAATTAATTGTAAAACATGTTTATTTTTATTTGTTAAAAAAAATTGATTATAAATACATTTTCTCTAATTTATGCTCCACCTCATAATTAATTGCAAAATAGACTTTTAAAATGATTAAATTTTTGGAATTTTTCACCAAATTTCTTACTTTACTCATTCTTGATTTTCCTCTTCCTGCATATTTGTTAAGGAGAATTGATTGCAAAAGTGATTATGAGTGGATGTATGGATAAGTTTGTGTACATGTGCTTTTATTTTCCAATCTGAATGATCAATCAATCGGTCAAGAGTAATAGCCACACGCTTAATTTTTGTTACAAGTTTAACAAATCCAATGGAAAGATTATGGCTTTAAATTTTGCATTTGCCAGGAATTTTTAACCATATACACACAAGTTTGAATCAAGAACTGAATGAAAAGAGATTGAAGTTGATATGTTAAATAAGTTATAAATCAGAAATTGTTTTCAATAAGATTGCATTGTGTTGCAAATTTGATAAGAAGAAAGGAGGTTAAAAAACTTATTGTTCAAATAATCATCCATAATGTCATAAATTCAATCTTTAATAAAACCCCATTGTGTTGCAAATTTGATAAGAAGAAAGGAGGTTAAAAAACTTATTGTTCAAATAATCATCCATAATTTCATAAATTCAATCTTTAATAAAACCATGATGAAGAAATTGTTGATTGAATTCTTAACAGTAAAGATGTTTCACAAATCTTATCCAAAAAAATCTCACCAATTACAAATGTCAAAAACTAAGCATCATAAAGGACGTGGATGTAAAAAAAATTATAAAAAATAAAAATAAAAAAATTATTATTTAAAATTAAAACTTATGCTCATGTGTTCATGAATAATTAAATTTGTTTTATTGATGAGTCTTACCTTAAGTGAGCAAGTTTGTAATTATTTTAATTGAATATTATTTTTTTTAAATAGGTTTCAAAAGTTGATATGAGGATAGAGTCTTACCTTAAGTGAGCAAGTTTGTAATTATTTTAATTGAATATTATTTTTTTAAATAGGTTTCAAAAGTTGATATGAGGATAAATACAATATTTCTACACTTGAGAGTTCATCATACTCGAAGAGTTTAGGGTACTCTAAGTGTTAAGTTGGAAGGTGAAGATTCTCAGTGTAAACTAATAAATAGAATCTTGCATTCAAGTAAAAAAAAAAAAATTGGCATCATAAGCTATCTTCATATGTTAATAAAGAGACCCTTGTTAATTAATATTGATATTGTTGATATTCTTGTAGACTATTTTCTCATCTCCCTGTTCTTTTGGTGCTTCTGGGCCTCAGAATTATAACTTATATAGTGTTCAATTTTTCTTATCTTATGATTGCTAACATTTGACATGAAAAAGGAATTTCTCTATTGCTTAGAGTATTTAGTTATTCATATACATTAGCAGTAAATTATTCTCTCTTATGTTAAATGACTAAATTATATTGTTTCATTTTAGGGTATTGGTTTTATGATAGGGAAGTGTTCTCAACAATGAATGGACCTAATGGTTAATGACTTTAACCAATTTGGTGTATTATCAATTGTATTGTTAATTTTTGTTACCATGAAATTGATAAAGATTATTTATCCATATCACTAATTCTATAAATCAAATTAAATTAAACAACATCAAAATACAACATTATTATTATTATATAAAAGAAAAAAACAATATGAAATTTCACCTTCCTATGTTTTCCCCTCTTCAATAAAATATGAAATTTCACCTTTTATTTTCTATGTTTTCCCCTCTTCAATAAAATTAAATTTTAACATTTAACTTTTCAATATAATAATAATAATCTATTTTTAAGGTCATTGCCAAGCCACACCAAATTGGTGTATGAGACCCCCTTGTTTGTGGGACAAGGGACCCCCTAAACCCCCTTGTTTGTGGGACAAGGGACCCAACGATTTGATTGGTAAGAGGTATATATACCCTACCCCCCTCTGGATTTGAACTTGTGACCTCTTAAGAGGAAACACGTGTTCTTAACCATTAGGCCCACTCAAAACCTTCATTTCCATTTCGATGAGAAATTAATTTTTAAGATAAATACTAGTCACCTCAAAAATATCTTGTGATTGATATTAAGGCACATATCAACCAACCTTGGGGCCGCTTTCCGCTCCCTTTATGCTTTAAGGAAAAATAAATCATATTTTTCTTTTTAAAGTATGAAAACTACTTTCAATGATGACCCCAAAGCAACTATGGGGTATTCAATAAAACATCATTATTATTTTATGTAAAAGATTGATCCTTAGAGTCGATAATATTGTCCTCAAGTTTTAATGGATAAATAAAATATTTCTCAATAGTGTGCTCAAGTTAGAGTCGATAACCATAACGAACACACATATCACAATAAGTATATGTAAAGCTAGGTTAGAATGGAGCTAATATTTCTCAATAGTGTGCTCAAGTTAGAGTCAATAATCATAACGAACACACATATCACAATAAGTATATGTAAAGTTAGGTTAGAATGGAGCTCCACAAACGAAACTCTGGAGGGTGTTGGCTTGGATTTGATGGGACTTGGGTAGGCGAGTTAATGGTCCATCGGTGGCTTTGAGAGAGGAGTCGTCTATGTGCATACAAGGACGGGGTGTAGGCAGGAGGGTAGGGGTTAGATTAGGACTGAAAACCTACTACGGAGGTTGACCTATCACCTTCTAGGGTTTATGGTGACAGTTGTTGTGGCCTCTATTGACGAATTGGATGAAGACCAGTGGTGGAGCCAGAGGTGCCTATACAAACCGATGAGGTGTAGAGGGAGGAGTTAAAGTTGTACCGAAAAAATTTAATATTGGATGATGTGAGGGTAGGTAAAGTTGAGTCTATGTTGGAAGCTCGTAATAGGCTAGGGACAAGTGGCAATCAAGTGACTAGATCAATGGATACTAGATCCATCGAAATCATTAACGAGTTGTTTGCTCGAGAAGTGGAAAGGGAAGGGGCGTCTTGTGTACCTGTGAACAACTTTTCGAAGATTATTGCGCGGAAGGCCTTGGAGGGGGGGCATGGCAGAAAGGAAGCAGAGG